>JAHZNE010000363.1:0-11867 GCA_027744055.1 Callyntrura sp. NNG-2020 | reverse complement strand
TGTGTATATTGAATTAAAACCAAAGAAATATTTTATAATAGGAAGACATGTACAGGGTTCCTTAAATGTAGGCAAGTTGGTTTCTATTTTTAAATTTATTTTGTCGCCGAATGCACAACATCAAACGCCTTATCTTTTAAGCAGCCATACCTAATCAGCTTAAGAAGTTGTCGGTCAACTCCCTAACGGCCAGGGCTACATAGTCAATGGAATAGTAGCAGTAAAAATTATTATATCGCGACCTATACATACACAGTTGAGTTAACGCCCTATAAAAGTTTTATCCCTAATCCTGACGATCACAGAAAGAGAGCTGAAAAGAAGTGATGGGAGTTACCACTGCTGATGATGATGGCAAGCTTTCAGTAGATAATATGGAAGAGTGTGTTTGGCAGTTACGCTAATTAAATTTCTTATTTCTCACTTTATCTCTTCTACTATGTTGTATGTACAACGAAACATTATCATTAGCACATCAATACTTCTCAGAAAACCAGAAAGCCTTTATCCACAGTACAAAAGTATCCTTAGATGTTTTCGTATATTATAGAGTTATCAAAAACGACAAACATAAAATGGGAATGACGACATAATATTACCACTGTTCATTGATATAATACAATATAATAACTGTACAGAGGGAGACCATCGTTCGTTAGAAACAAGAAGCCAAAAATATGTTTACAAAGCGCATAACAGCACATCGTCATAGCGGAACGTATTGCTTCACAATTTATAGCATATTATACCAGAAAACTCAAATTAAATGTATCCAAACGTTATGTCGAAACCAAAATCATGTTAGCTGATGCATAAAACCTTGAACCTAGGATCAAACAGCAAATAATAAAAGGCATACGTATTTATACCTCAACCCAACATATTACAGGTCGTGTATTCGAGTCGCGATTGAGAAAAGTTTCTTAGGACAATAAGCACCCAACCCAACAAATAGTTTTTGCACCAAACTATTTTTCGTAAATGTACAATAGCTAAGCTATAAAAAAGACTGATATATAATTCCTAAATCATTTGGTTACACATTAAATGTAATTTGGCAAGATACGCCGAGTTTGCACTGTAATGGTTACAACTAATAACTAGTGCGTTACACACAAAATTATAATTTTTGTGGCTGTTTTTATATTATTAATGGAGACAAAACAAGAAGACAAGAATGAGACTAGCGTGATATGAAAGAAGGAAGGAATTTGGTTCAATTACAAAGACAGCTTTATTTATGTAACATAATAAAATGTCAGATCCAGTTCCCGTTCCGTGACGGTTGGATGTACATAAACAACACATCTTTGAGTCAAACAAGAAATTCTGTTTATCGTTGACTGGTTGACGAGAAAGAATTTCGTTGGTTTTTCTACTAAAACGAATTATATAACTCCCGTGACAAGGGTGCCAACATTACAAATTTCCAAATGTTGTTTTCACTCTTTACAGTCAAGTACTCTTTTGTATATTAATACAATTCAGTACAAATATACAATGTACATATGCTCCGACACTCAAAATATATCGAGGATATATTTAGGTAAATACCTGCCTATGAAATGCATAAACCTGTAAGAAGTCGGAAATAAATCTGATTTTCATTACCACTAGTCAGTATAATCAGCTAATAAGTTAATAAAAAACACATGGAAGGAAGTTTTATAAGAGATAAGTATCAAGTATGTAAATTTACGTAGACGGAACGGCAGTTCAGACAAGCAGCAGTGTTTTACAGTGTTAACAAATTATAACAAACTCAATGTAGTTTTTTTTCTTAGTATTATTAATGTGAAGTACTAAGATACATTTACTTTTGATTATAGAAAGGTTGAATGTCATTCTACGAAATGCGTATATAGTTTTGTCAACATTTTTTAGTTTCTCTTCTTGTCTTCCTAAATTCTCCAAATAATACAAAATATAAAATAAAAGGTTGTACACAATATTTGCCAATAATTGTTGTTTTTAGTCGTAATTTTTAGTTATCATATAAAAATCATTGACTATGTACATCTTTCTAATCAATCCAAACCATCAAAAAGTAAGAATATCTTAAATGAATTCGAATAGTTGGGCTGGGCTAAAAACTTTTCAACTTCCGAGCACGATTTGTTAAAGACAAATGTAGCATACTATCCTGGGTCGACTTCTATTTTTTTATTTCAAAGCGCATACCGGTAAACTTTATATGGAAAAATGAGTTATAGGATGGTACATGGTACATGATTATAGTTGGGGAGATTCTCTGGTGCATATGTAAACAAAGCATGTGTCAATATTTTTACAGGATAAAAATTGAAAACCAAAGGTGTAATGCCGCAATGCAGTACGTACCTATTCGTTGTGTGAAGTGGTGATGCATAATAGCAGAATCAGTAGGTACAAAATTGTACAGTATGTGCGTAGCCGTAGACCAAACAAGTCGTAAATTCATTCTCATTCAAAAAGAGAGAACTTGTTACAATTAGCTAGAGCTAACGAATCACTTCCTTAGAGCTTTAAGCGGGAGGAATGGTGTTGGTAAAGAATTATTGCATTACCTATTAGCACAATAATAACAGTTAAGCTAACGAAACGTGCGTGGCAATCGTGGCATACTTCACCTACTTATGCTAACACTTCACGTAGATTTTGGGCATCAGTCCGTTTGACCGTCCAACCGTCTTCTCCAAAGGTATTCAATGAACCGTTGTTTTAATTTATATAAAGTGGGCAAGACTTCATATAAAAACTACATGATTTGACATTTTAAAATATAAATTCGGTTAGTTTTACAATTTACTTTGACTCATCAGTCATCACATAATGTCTACCATACCTATCCTACTTGGCTGAACTTTCTATTCCTCTATGCAGACATTGCAGAGTTTGGAATTACTGAATTTGAGATATTTATTCAACAAAGCTTTCTATTGTATCAATGTAATTTGAAAATTTATGTTTTTTTAGCTGACATGGGTGTTTCATGGATTTTCATTTTCTACACATGCATAAGACTTACTGCGGCACACGATCACGTTCAATGGCTAAGTAATTGTATGAATGCAATTAATAGGAAACTATGTTACATAATTGGGCTTCTTAATTTTTTTAAACGTATTCCCCATTGACCTGATCCTGAAAGACAATATATACCTGTAGTAAACAGAATCTCCTGCACACGATGAACAAAATTAAATGACAGTAAACACGAAGGGACGTATTGTGTTATTGTGTACGAACAATTTAAATTATTATACTACCTATACACAAGCAAGTAACAATGTCAAACATGGTAGCGGTCCAACAACACAAATTTTTGCTGTAGTGCTGTGTAGGTAAATAACTTGCCCTTCTTGTACCGACTGTACAACAAACAGAAGATGGTATGAATTCTATATAGAAATGCAGTATCCAAAGAGCTCACCTTATATCAATGAAACTACACTTTAAATGTATTAAAAACTCGTTTCTTTGTTGAATGTTTGCTCACTTTACTAACTTCATTTTCATTATCGCTTTATTACGTGTACGCATTGCGTCGATGTAGCAAAATGTTGACGATGATGACTTGGATAGAATTGCATTTAGGCTAAACAATTGAATCAACTATAAAAGCAGATTGGGCCATTGTTGCGTAATGCGTAGACAAACAGCCTTTCAGTGACGACAAGTTCTAGTTGAAAATTTACAGACCGAATAAACCAATGTAGCTTTTGGGTGTCCTACGGATCTTCCCATTTTGAATATGAAAGTGATAACACATTTTGAGTACAGAATAGACACACAACAGCATGCCAGTGTTAATGTGTCATCACATGTAATGTGTCTTCGTTTGGTGTACTCTTTATTGTAAAATATAATAGTCTTCATGAAAACTGCATGTGCAATGGTGCATTGATGCATTTTTGATCGCACCACGTGTCAGTGTTAATGTGCCATCACATGTAATGTGTCTTCGTTTGGTGTACTCTTTATTGTAAAATATAATAGTCTTCATGAAAACTGCATGTGCAATGGTGCATTGATGCATTTTTGATCGCACCACGTGAGAGCGAAATAACAACTATAAACGAATTACGTGAACATTTACATTTTCTTGAAGAGAGAAAAGACAAAAAACTGGGAGCGTTTTTACATAGGTAAGTATTTTGTGACGAAACTTCCCTTTATTATGAACAATCTTTAACTGCGCCTAGTTGACCACATCGTGATGGAAAATGAAAAGAATATTGTGGAATGAATCTTTTGGGTGTATACCTTCAGTTATAAGATGATTTTGTGTATATACAAAAACTATGCAAACTATAAATACGGCAACATGACACTTTTTACTGTGACACTGATTATATGCAAATGCAAATAAAGTTTGTGCAGCTCTTTTCATGGTCATAAAAAATATGGCGAATCAAGGGTGCTTTGAGGTTACTAATTTCATCATGATGTCAACTACACTTTGCTTATTGGAGTGTGCCTCTCTTGTAAATCTTAAATCTTATTGTGTCTACGAAAGACAATCAATAAAAAATCACAAAAGAAACGCATATAAACTGTCGCACAATAAAGGGTTGATGCTTTAATATTTGTAATTGTTACGAATATTAGACTTTTCATGTTTTTTAAAAATTAGGTGCAAATTGGAAGTTTGCTAAATTCAGTTAGTATATGATTATGTCCAATATAAAATCTGGTAAATACGAGATATAGCAGATAATTCCATCAATAATCATAAACATGGGAAGAAATATACTGTCATTTTGTCAAGATTGACTGTTAGCTTGTCGAATCGTCAGTGAGTTTATTTTTCTTTAAGATAAAACTTTCTTAGAACATTTATATATTTATACATATTTTGTACATGTTTACATTCACCATTTCAACAAGCCCGGCTGTAAGCTGTCACTCCATGTGTACTTGTGATTTCTTCATCGCACACATACCCCATTATCGTGATCATGATAATTTCTTGTTTTCTTGGGTGTACTTTTGTACAGTTTAATAATAATGATAAACGACATCCTTCATAAATGCAGATTTATTCATAATCATTTTGCAACGTAAGTTGAGCACTAAACATTTAAAACTGAAAATAGATAGACTGTATATTACCCTTGTTGGCATATAAGCTGACAAAATAAAGTTTCACAATGATCAAAAATGTTAAGTGTAAATCACCCTCAGTTTTCCTCCATGATACTACTGTTAAGCATTTTCTGCGTAGAATGTACAAGCCGGGACGTGTGCGTCGTATTTTTACTTACGTAAAATGTAAATGCTATGCTTATTTCGATGTTGCAACTAAAGTTTAATGCTCGTATAAGTAATGAAATTCACTTACATGTATTTGGTTTAAATTGCATTTAGCATTCGTTCAACTTTAAACGCCATTCCATCAGAAAGTTGAACATTCAGGTTATCATGAAAGTAAATCTTCCACGAATATTTATTTGGAATTAATCAACATGACAAAATTCTGACTGACTTATACCACGACGAATACAATCATGTTAACTTTATGGTACACCAATGAATTCAAAGACATTTTGACCTTTCACTCTCTATCATATAAACACATTTTTTTAATCTATTCAGTCATAAATGTATTTCGCAATCAGAGGAACAAGCTCAAAGCAAAATTCCATTACTGAAATAACTTACGAGAACTTCATCTTAGGTGGGTGCTTTTAAAGTTCAAACACAAATACACATAATGCTTTAAACTTTTTCAATTTCAATAATAACAGTAAATAGAACGGCAGCAGCGTATAGTGGTCGAGAATCGTTTAATTTACTGTGCATTCAATAAAAGTAATAATTATGAGTATATGTGATGTGGATTTAGCTTTAGAGTCAAAATGATCAAAGACTCACACCACAAAAACAAAAAAGTGCAGGACAAAAGTAAAAACATCATACATCACAGTGCTCTTGTGTAATAGACCATACAAAATAGGACAGGCAGAGGCAATTGACGAAGCAGTGGCCAGAAAATGTTATTTCGAGCTTCGTGCTCTATTTTTTTCGCAATGAGCGCTCCTGCTGAAGGGTTATTACCAACAAAACACTTGATTTTTTTAACTTTATTGAACCAATTAAGTAGGTACGTGTACTCTCACAGAAAATGCCGACAATTGGAAGTGTGTTCTTGTTCAACGAATAAAATGGTAGCTCTTAAAGTTATTCTTCAGCCCAGGAACTTTGCATATCATGGGCTCATTATCTGACCGTTGTACATTTTATGGGGAAAAATACAAATTGTTTCCTATATGAAATATGACGCAGTTGAGAGTTTTATTATGATTACTTTGCGCACTAGTCTAGGTTTGAGGAAGTACCAAGTGCTGCATTAGTATGTACTTTACCGTTAAATACTCATGTGCATATGAAAAATGTTTTAGATGACCAGGTAGACATTCACTCACTAACCAGTAACTGATGAGACATATACACTGCACTGATTAATTTGACCTGGCTGGTAGTTTAAGTCTTTAACCGTATGCAATCTTACTTGCAAAACCTTGCATGACGCCAATGTGTGATTGACACTGACAATTCGCCGATAGGCGACAAATAACAACCCTTAATGAAGTTACAACTAAAGTCATAGATTTATAACAAGAGCCTGAATTAGAAAATACCATTATGTAATATTGTTGTAACATGATAAACGAACGAACTACATCTATTTATTTTCATTATACCGTAAACACCTAAAAAAAAATACGCAATGAGCAAATACAGGGTGGATGCCCTTGGTGGTCAATATTCAAGTTCTCTCTGTGGAGGAACGAAACTTCCTATCTTTTGTGACAAGAATATTCCCCTCCGGTGCGTTTGTTGGAGCTTAACAGTTGTTGGAACATTGGGTGAAAATATTTTCGGCATGACATTATTCAGCTGCATGTATTTGCCTTCATGCGACACACAATGTACAGCAAATTATGTTAGGAAAAAACCCGTGTCAATTAGTTCCCGATTTTGCATGCAAGCATGCGGTGATGTGTTGTGTAAATAATGTGGTGCAATGCAGTATAACAACTAATCGCCGACAAATTAGACAGCTATGTGGAAAATACATGTGTATTCACAATTCCCATATATTCTGGTAGAAAAAAAGATCAAAATAAGTGTTTATCAACACTAGACGTGTTAGTACGCACCCTGCATGAATGCATGACTGGAAACCGTTTGAGCTTTTCATCATTGAACATACCCATCTTCTCATTATTATTGTTCCGTGTCTGTGTGAACGCAAACTCAATGAGCATGTAATATAAAAAGCAATGTGTATGAATAGACGATTAGATATTGCTTACATTTTCATGCTTCGTTGGATCAATGAGGTGCTTGCAAAATATATTAGTGTAGAAACCAGCGACTGCATTGTTTAAAACTATAGCATCTTCTTGTACAGACTATAATAATGCATTATAGGGCCTACACTATTAGTAGCTATGTGCCTATGCAGATATTATATAACTCATTATGTTGTAGTTGGATGCATTTGTCGTATCCATTTCCCAGTCCCGTGGGTAATATGCGGACATAAAATTCTTAGGTCAGTAGAAGAAACAGCTATACTGTACTATTAGGTTGTACAGCTGTGTATGATTTATCACACTTTTTATTTCATTGTTTCTCAAAAAAAAATTTTTTTACACTGCCTACACTTTCTCAGCGAAGGTTTACATGACTGTTTTACACTATACACGTTTTGATCCCCCAGATGCAGATGCCAAAAAGGAAGCATAAAACAATAATCGTGTCGTGATACCAGGATTTCTACGAGTACGTGGCAAGTGAGCATGCAGAAGAGATGTGAGGAAGTATTTTTTACTCACCATATATGTACGTATACGTATTTAACTTTCATTCTAGCGCATATCCCAATAGATATGTATGAGATAATTTTCAATGATGTAGATAAATGCCGTATGATTAACTGCTTGCAAACTTGCAAACTTTTTGAACAACGAGCCACAATTTTGTGTATCGTGTTGTTGCAGTTGGAGCGGTGGCAAACCTGCAAGTCACAACAACATGCCAATTTTTTGTTAAAAATAACATCCCTAATGCTTCCCAAATACTAGATAAGGTTTACGAAAAGTATGAACATTAATTCCGCTGTTGGTTTACCTTTAGCTAATAAGCACGTGCCAAATAAGGTAAGCAAAAAAATTGATGAACTACCAGAATCACTATTCGCCACTCTCAAGAAGTGCGCATCTTGCTCTGTTGGTAAAATAAAATTGGAGATTATAAAAGATGTGATACTTGCGCGATCATAACTTAGGCTTAATATTATGGCAGAAGATTACATTTTATTATCACGTACGATGATCGTATTTAGTTATATAATTCGCAACCTATTTATAAACACTAACTACATATACATACATTATTATTGTAATAATACAACAAAGACCGACTGTCAATAAAAGGAGGGGGAATCTTTTGAGATGGAACTAACCGTAATATTAGTATATGAATATATGATTTACTTGTATTTCTACTTTATAATGAGTAAAGTACTAATACTACTATAAACACGAAAATACAAATGAACGATGGCATTGATCTTTGATCTGATTACAGTATACGTTTAAACTGATTTGAATGATGATTAATGTCTAGACCTAACCTAACCTATATAAAACATGATATAATTTAATGTAGTCGGCTTGTTTCCATTTTATTGCTAGAAAATCTTAAAAGATATCTAAATCGCCGCCGCAATAAAATCAAAAACCTCGAAATTTTCCAGTTGATGTTTTCGACATAAAAAGTTAGTAATGTTTAACAAATGTAATACGCAATATCATTTTACATTCCAATAAACAAAAGCATCGACTGTTGTCGGTGGTTTGGAGGCTGAAATTGGGCTGGGGAGTGGTTTGACCTGGTTGAACTGCTGTTATAAAATATTGTACAAAAGGGAAAACAATCTTTGCATCATATACGCTAGGTGAGAATGAGGAGACCAACGGAGTCAAAACTCTGAGGGATACCGCCATTTTTGAACACATATTCCTCCCGGAAGACAAACCGGTAACCTTTTCCGCTAGCCGTTAGGTTAGATACTAGAGTTTCCCTGTATAACAAGATTGTTTATTGGCTGCTAAAGCTGAATCATAACATTAATGAAGCAAAAAATTTCCTGCTATCCGCCGAGAAAACCGACGTGGTTTGGTGTAAACACACAAAAACAACCAAAAATCCTCACTTTGTACATTCCTTCAAATATAATTTTCATATATCGTTTTCCCAGCCTATGCATCATGTCTCATCCATCAGATAAAAACCCTTGTGATGGATTGATTTCGTCAGAAGAATGACTGACTTTGTGTTTTTCACAAGAAACGAAAGGAGAGACTTCGTATATGTATGAAGAAAAGCAAATACCTATTTCACGTGAACAGTGTATGACTAAGCTGCTCGGCTTAACCGCAGAACCCTTGTCATGTAAATTGAATGCGGGGGATTCGTTTTGTAAACAACTGCTTTCACTGACATGACGTTAATAGCAAAATACCAACAGTAAGTAACTCCTTCAATGCACATAATATCATATTAAAATAGATAAAGTAATGTTTCGTCACGTTTTTGATTGTTTGCTGCTGTAAGGCTGCATACTATAAGCAGAGATTTCCCTATTGGGACATCAGACATGACAAATTACCATGCTTGGGTGTGTGTTTGGTTTGCCTTTGTCAAAGAGTTGATATTAGGGTTGTAACAGCTTTAATTGAATGTAATAATTGTTCATGTATGTTTTCAGTATATATACTATGCTGCACTTGATGTATGATCGGTAACTTCACAGGGAAGCTGGAATGCAATTAAAGTTGAAGAGTCACCCGTCAACATTATGAAACAGAAATTGATTCTGAACCAGAATACGTATGGTATGTATAATCAGTAGTAGAATGCTTGAGTCAGCAGTGCTTTGTTTAACATAGTTTATTCAACTCACTGATTAAAGTAAAAAGCGGGCGAACAGAAATTGACTAATTAACATCAAAGTGATAATATAAATAGTTTATTATATGGGTCAAAAGTAATAAAAGATTTCCACGCTTGAATTCTGATTCCTTATTAAAGCCCCCTGGTTCATTAAGTATGCAGGATGTGCTTGTTAGCTATGCGGTAGGCCGTGAAACAATATGCAAACTTATATATACTTATATATAAACCTTTTTTCGTGAAACAAACTGCAAACTTGTATGCGAATGAAACTCTCTAAATTGTGTTAGTTTTGTAAATCAAATTAGTAACATGAAACATCGTTAATTATCAACTTGATTAAGGTTACATTATCAACACGTATATGTATAAAGAAGCTCTTAAATATAGAAGTATTGACAATTCAGTGATCGGTATGTACCAGAGTTTTCAACAGTTGAAGTTAGATGTGGTTTGATGTGTACAAAGAAAATGAAAATTTGTACCAAATGCTATTTAACGTTTTCAAGGGGTTATATAAAAGGAAGGTGTCGCCGTTCATGATTCCTAATCGACGGTCCAGTCTCCAAGTAAAGATGCGACGCATGGCAATTAGCATGTCCACTTTTTTTCGCCATAGAAATATTGACTATGTCACATCATACAGGATTTACATCATATATTAGAAAGATTTTCTCTTTCCCGTTGCGACGCAACCATTCACCTTGATTAAACTCCTATGACAACGAAAATTTCACTATATAGATTTTAAACAGGAACTTAGGATGAGAGTCCTTACCTAAGGACTTGATTTGTCTTAGCATAACATTGTCCTACCCACTTGAGTTCATGGTATCATTCACTGATTCCCTGCAAGTAAATTACGCATGTCTCGTTTCCTAGCTCATGAAGCACAAAAATCTGCTTTGATTATTTCTTATACTTTTCTATCAGCAACCCTTAGTAAGTTTCCCGTAAATGGTAATTTATTAGGGAAGAAACCTAACAAAACTTGGCGCTCTGGTTTGGCTGTGTTTGACTATAAGGCAATGTAGACAAAAGCAATAGAGAACAGAAAGTCACATAATTCTGGTAGCTAATGAATGACATGTTATTAGGTTACTGGAATACACCCTTAAATGCATACCGACATAAATGAATACACATACAACAAGTTAAAAAATAATTTTAAGAAGCAATAATTATATATGAACATGCAAATATTAGTGATGATAATTATAATTGAGTTTGAACCTTCCCTTCATTTTTGAACTTGCACACTATTATTAAAGAAAAAATGGTGTGAAACATTTTAATGGCCAAATGGATACACGTATCAGCTTCATAAAAATATCTACATTTCTTATTAATGCGAAAAGGCATTTCTCCTCAACATTTTTAAATCGTGCATTTCCTTTTGTAATCTGCAAATAAAATATGACACCTTCTTTTCCAACCAATAGAACGAGTTAATGATATGTGACGTGACGGCGTGGCGGTGAACTTTTTTGAGGGTCTCCATATACGTTCATACTCAATCATTTTCGCACGTCGTGTCAAATATCAAATATATGATCAAATATGCTGTATTAATCTTATACCCTCAGCAGAGCGACTTGTAGTAAACCATGGTTGACGTTCCATGAAATAACAGATTTTGAAGGATTGGATCGGATATATATTTTGACCTACCACTACCATGTAACTTGGTACTATTGAAACTTGTGAAAGCAAGTTTTGCACTAAAATGTTTGGAAAACAGCTTATTTTGCTGACGGAAGTATCTACAACTGGTGAAAACCAGAACAGAGTCTGCAAAATACTAGTACAGCCCCGCTGAAGGAAGAGCAAGATTTGCTTGGTCTTATTTCATGCAAGCACTCGCGTACGCTCAAGCTTGTTTGTTCCTTTACCTCTATACCTTGTCGTATGGCGCAAAA
>JAHZNE010000362.1:0-35051 GCA_027744055.1 Callyntrura sp. NNG-2020 | reverse complement strand
ATTATCTGAAGTCGATAACATCTGTAGTACACAGATATTTGGACATTTCTTGTTAAATATGCCTAGTATATGATTTCGTTTGTATTTATTTTTTTAATCTCTAATGTTCTACCTAGTTTGATATTTGCAACAATTTATAAAGAACGACGCTACCACGCGTTTCTAAAAAAATGTTTCTAAAGTTGTGTAGCTTACCGCCATTAAAAAAAGATGGAGTTAAGCAATTTATAAATAAAAAAGCTCTAGCTAAAATATTTTCTAGGTATTAAATATTCGACCTATAATACTCTAGGTAAAAAATCTAACTAAAATATTCTAGCCACAAAAACTTCTAACCAAAAAATTTACTAGCTTCCATATTCTACCTAAAAGTCAATCTAACTAAAATTTTCTAGCCAGCGTCAGAGAGCCACGCTAAAGTGCACCTTAATAATCAACCGCTGGCAGCTACGTTGTTGCGTAACCTTTGGATGGGGTCGACATTTTTGTCTACATTAGTTTTCAGTTCTCTCTATCCACATCAATAGCCGCAGGTTTGACACGAATATAAATTCGAACTTGTATACACGGGGTAGGATTGCACACCATAGTACACTAAAGGACTTCACATGAGAAATCAATATCTAGATGTCATGGGCTCAGTAACAACGAGGTTTTAACTAACACTTTTCTATGAGAGCTTCTCCCGTTTTATACATGGTTACAAGTACGGGGTTTGTCGAACATGTATGTGTGAGCAATAGCAAACAAAAGCAAATAGTTCTACGTATCTCGGAAAACGTATATGGATGACTGGTTTTAAATAGATAAGAATATCATATTAATTGAATGGCCCTCTCAAAATGCGACGACGGAGATCAGAATATATGTACAAACAGCATTTAATATGTTAGCATAAAGATATCGTTTTGTGGAAACCAATGTTGCAAAACAACTCGTGCAAATATAGGTAGCGGTCTTTATTAATATTATTTGTGCTGTTTTGCTGCTGCTGTTCACTACCTTGATAAGGTCCATTACAACGCTCTCCTTACACGGTAACTTTACGCTATTTCTCCACCTTTCTCTGTATTTGCTCATAGCTACAGAAGTATGCCCCTTACTTTCCCCAAGCACCAGCCCCCGCTTCCATGGCAATTATATGAAAAGGACAGAAGCTTGCTGAGTATTGGCGGAAGACTATGAGATTATAAGGAGATGTCTCCATCTATTTCCACGATAGCCAACACTCTGCAGAGTCACATTACACACGCTAAGGTATGGCACCCACTGTTTTGTCTCTGCTTTCTCTTTTTTNGTATGGCACCCACTGTTTTGTCTCTGCTTTCTCTTTTTTCATCCGTAGTATGGCTTCCTTACTCTTTAGTTTCTCTCATGCTTAGAGTAGCAGCGTAGCTGTTATAGGACGGGGTGCCACTGGAAGCTGGCTTTGCAAAAGTGAGACGACGGTTTATGTTGGGAGAGAAATGAGAGAGAGAGAGAGCGAGAAATTATTACAGGGTAATCAATATATGGAAAGTGCGAAATGCCGAGAGAACGATAAAAGGATCGTGACTTTTAATTGAGTGAGGAACCATCACTCTATACAACCGCAAATTTATACCTTTGACAAATGTTAATATTTAAAGGCATAGTGGGGATGATGCTATACAGAACAGGATATAAAGATAGAATGTATGTGAAAGTAAACGACTCTAATTTTTTAAAGCAAAATATATTACGTTCATGAGCAAAATGTATTTTTCCTTTTACTATATGATGTTAGTAGAAACAAAATTTTGCGAAAAAATGAACTTTATGTGAAAACAGGCATTTATTTGTAGTTTCCATTTCATCATTCTCGCTTTATTTCACTAGTTATAGTTCTACTATATGTAGGTACATAATTTAATGTATTTTATGATACGACAATATGATATTAAAATGCATAATTGTTAGTACCAGGTATTAGCAGAATACAAATGCAAATAGATACTGATTGCGAGCATTTCTCTTGAAAAAATAAGAAATATTACAGAAAATGTTTTAATTAATAAACAGTATTTTTTACAAAAAATAATATTTAAGAACAATTTCTGTTTCATTATATATAGGGGGAGGTGACGCTACCTATAGGAATCTCGGTGAGTGTCTTTACAAAACTGACGGAATGATTGGGAAATAAAGAAACAGACTGGTACTCTTCACTTGAGTACAATACTATGGAAAAGGTAGACTTACTAAAATACTATGCAGCTATCGTGCCTCGTTAAGGTTTCGCTGGAAAGCCTTGCGTTGAAGATGCGCAACAATGTTAGCAATTCGCTACAACTGTTCCCAGAGAGCAGCGTGAAGCGGGACGTGCTTTTGTAATGTTAAATGAATACAAATTGGACTTGTCAACCACATGGTTTGTCCCATATACTCCTCCTACAGCTTTAAACCGACACGATTAATCTGCCAGTCGAAAGCTCATTGTATGAAGGTGTGCAATAAGGTTTCTCTTTTTTGAAATAGTACAGCAGGGTGAGTAGAAGCACACTCTGTAAACCAGGAAAATCTACTGAATTAAAATGTCGATTTGTTGGTGTGACTCGCAATCTCTAATACTACAACATATGTCAAATCCTATTATAATTGGTTTCAAAATTGGAAGGTCCCGAAGTTTATACCTACTCTATGTTATATTGTTCCTTTCCTGATGGCGACATCCAAGCCAGATAATTTAATAGCAAATGTGTGATTCATTGACTACTATGTTAGAAGGGGGTACACTATCAATACATGTTGCATTACAACTATTAAATCACCGGCATTTCGCCGGCGCGTGCTACTAGTATGCCACTACTACTCTACGATTAAGTTATATGTGCCTTGGAATTTACCAAGAGATTAGTAATACTTATAGCATTATCTTTTTTTATATACTAAAGAGTATTATGTATAAAAAGAAAATTTCTTCTCCGATGTTTCCTGTTGCAACACTTCTCGATCTTACTGGAGCTGTTCCATGTCTGTGCCATTTTTCTGGTCACCACGCATTGGTATCTAAGAATAGAATATGTAACAACTAGACGACATATATGGGACTTTAACATTTCACAAAGAAAATACTTATGTCGATACAGCGGGGTAGATACATTTTTTATCATCCATAATATCTCTTACCATAGCTTCCTCAACCATTTCAGAAGGTACCGTCACGCTGGGAATAGAAGGTGAAGATCCGCGGGACCTTTCCATCTTCTCAAAGTCTGTTAATCCATGTGTTGCATACGTAACAACATCACCTTGAATTAGGGGAATACGGTATTTCACGATGCAAACGTCCCCTGCACTCGCTAAACCCTCATTCCCTGTAGATGCAGGCAAGGGAAGATTTACATGTCTTCCCGAACTGGCGGAAGGTGAATCCGAAGAGCCCTGGCCACTTTGATTTCGGCCCTCATTGAAAACCATATCCTCCTCTTCCATCCACGGCTCATCCTCATCCCATCGGCGACCCGTGGCGACCTGTGAAGGTTGTATCATCCCGACCCCACGAGACGTACGTGGTTCTTCTATGCTCTGAGCAACGGGCACACTACTGGTGTTATCGTAGCAGCAGCAAACAAAGTTGTAGCAGGCTGCTAGCACACTGCAAACTTGTCCCATTGTTTTTTTCTGTCACAAAATAGTCCAATGGAAAAAACGTCAGATAGGTATTCTCTCGCATTAATCGGTAAAGTGTATAACGGGTGGACCAATATATGCTTTCTATGTAACTTGCAGCACAGTCCTGTATTTGCTAATAATACGTACAACGTAGGGTTTACGCTTTGTACCATTTGATGTATTATTCCCATGATTTCAAGTCTACAAGCATTTTTTGCTCTGACAAGCAGGTAGATGGAATCGTGAAGTATAAAGATCACTATCCTCCTTCCTCGTAGATGCTATTGTATTGCAGTGTGCTTTCTTTTAGAGTTAAATATTTTATTATTGGTCTCAGGTACTAGTAAATTGTGTTGATCCCTTGCTGTCTGTATGCAGTATTGTTGAGAAATATTTATGAAAGATGAAAGGTATGTTGATATGTTCTCTTTGTCATGACTCATGAATATACAAGAATGTCATTGGGGAATGCTTGGAAATCAGTAGGTCCTGCTTAATATCACATCAAGTCTTTTTGTCCGCAAAAGTGTTTTTATAGTCACATGGCACAGATCGTGTTATCCCATCACGATACTACTAGATCAACTTGAATAAAGCTTCTTTGAAAATGTGTGGCGAGCGGAAAGAAGACATTTTCGAAGCTTCTGCTTGAAGAAAAAGCGAGACAAATGCGAAAGGATTTTTGGGGGGAAAAAGCAAAATATGTTTATGTCAAATTATATTAGGTAATAATCCTCTACGCTAGTTCTATTCTGAAGAGAATCAATCCTCTTACAAATCTCGTCCGTTGACCCTTGCAATCTCGAGAATTTGAAGCGGATTCGTATTCAACTCCGCTTACCTGGAACGTTTACTATGGCTTACTGGTTCCAGCTCATGCTGAAAATATACTAGTAAAAAGTTATTTGTTCAATGGCTGTTTCCGTTCCCGGGGTGACGCGAGACAACCAATGTATACGAGAAATATGTTTTCTCCCTGAAACATATTTAGACCATTCCAATAAATCTACTAATGAAAAAACCGCCGAGTGCCTCTTACCAAATTTTTACAGTAAAGAAATGATGTAATGGTGGTACCACTGCTTTATATATAGGGTGAAAAGTATACACCCAGATTAACACAATCTATTTAAAGTGAAACTATTTACGCCTCAATTTGGTATAAAAAAATTGAAAAGAATTTTCTTCTTGATGACAGGTCTGTCCCAAACTGCAGCTAATCACTTTCTGAACCCGTGTAAATACACCTGCCTTGGGTTCTTTGCTTTCACTCAATGACTTTCTCTCCCTTTCCACACTTCAGGTTTGTCTCTCATTCTCCAATGTATTTTTTGGATTTTGTGCATTGGCCACGCTCCATTGGATGATATACTCGCAATGCTACACTCAAACATAATCCTAACTTTTACAATTTCTCCTCCGTTCTGAATAGGTAAAGAATACTTCCGTATATTGGTATTTTATCATTCACAGCCTCTCTTGAAAAGGGTAGCACGGAATGTTGTCCAGTGCTTTTCTTTATGAAATATTCTCCTGTAGGTTCCGTTTATTCCATTCTTGATAATATTTCCTTCATTTAGCTGTGGTACGATCTAGAGTATTCTTCTCGGGATAAAAATCGGAGTATAGTTTGCTGCCGTAAGGGTTCATTACGTCGTTAGTTTCATTTTTCAAAATAACACGGCTCCGTTTTCGGTAGCTGTACGTATAACGTGACGAGATAATAAAATCACCTCTTTGACGTAAACAGTATCTTGTGCTTTTATACGTCCCAGAATTTTTAAGATATTTTTGTAACCACATTAAACTGATTGTAGAAGTTGGATAATTTGCATATGATCAATCAATTTGTGTTCAAAGTTTCTATCAAGGTCGATCGATAACAAATATATGACATACTAACAAATAAATGAGGCAGGATTAAGTGTGCACAGGCTCCCACTTTCCTCCGTTCCTATTCACACGATACGGGAAATCTTAAATTTGCACATCCGTATCAGTAGATTAACTTGATCCATTTCAGTTATAATTTGCATTGTTGCTATGTATTGCCCCTTGTTGATATTTAGAAATATACCCAATTTAACACTAAATTAACACCGCGTACAGATTTTTATATACATTTTTGGAAAAGAGAAACATTTCTCTGCGTAAAAGGACATTTCCTCAATTATTTTATTTGTATGGCTTTGCTGGTTCTTTTTTATACCTGAATCATTCACACCATGTAACTCCATGTTTAGTACATCTCCATCTCACAACGTTTCTTACTCCAGCTTCCCACACTACCTGCATTTTTTGTTAGCAGAATCATCCCCTCGCTTTCCCTTCTTCTACGGAAGCCACACAAAAGAAAACCTGAAAATTGGCAAGAAGCTACAAGATGAATAAACCGTTATACTGTCATCTTTTCCACCAATTTTTGCAATAGCCAAACCCATATCTATATACACAGACCATATCTACGGACATGATGGCGTATGCCAAAATTATATGCTCTTACCTATATGTTTTACATCTGCTTTCTTCCGTTCTGCTTTCAATTTTATCGAATTGCAACTGCTCTACGGCTTCCCATCTCGTCGCTGTTATTTTGTATAGACAGAGAAGTAGCACATGACAAAGTTTCATAAAGGGCTGTAATGGGGAAACGAGGAGCAAAAAGATTACCTTTGATATTGGAAAAGAAAGTAGAGAGTAGTGAAAGGATAAACAACAACGGCTATACTTAAGAATTTTAGGTTCTTAAAACTGACAAAATAGGTAGGTATGCTCTTAACACCATTATAATAGGTGCTTACGAAGGTTCTTATAATCAAAATAAACGCTAAACGGTTCCAAAATTAAAGTAGGTTCGTAAAACGGTTTAAAAAATCAAAGTAGTTGCTAAAAACGTTCTTACACTTTGATAATTAAAACTGTGATTAAACGGACAGTTGTACTATTATGAAGATTTTTTATTTAAAATGTTCGTTTAAATGAATCAGCAAATGTTCTAGGATAGTATTTTATCGACAATTTAGCTGCAGGATTTCTACATTTGCTACCAGATTTCACATTTGAATATCGGAGATCTATATCAAAGCACTGAAATTAGACGAGTGTTAATAATGATCTCCGTGTTTCCAAGTAATGAATGAAACCAGTCAAAAATCCTGGTGTTAGGTAATGATGGCAGTTTCGTTAATGACTGACTCTTTTATAAATAATTAATAATTGTTGAGCTATTCTAATGCTCTTCGCATTGGTTAGAGATGTAAAGTGATAACTATGAAGAGTATGATGTGGTATTTTCCGTTATATGTGTGGATAAATGTGATCTATTGTTCATGATTATAACAAGCTAATATATGATACTACAATTTAATTTGTTAAAATTGTCTTACTTATTTGTGGAAAGTTGCTAAAAAGGTGCTTAAAAATGCAAAAATAGGTTTTTAGGTGCTTAAAACTAAAAATAGATAAAATAATAAAAAAATTAGGTGCATTCTAAAAGCTTGTAGCCTGAAGTTTGTAGCATGAACGTAGAAAAAAGGTTTCTACCTAAAATTATTAAGTATAGTAATGACTATATTAATGTTATGAGTGAGGTGAGAAGTGAGAGTTTAGTAAAGCCGTCGTGGGCGGAATTGATTTATTTTTCTATCACCGCCCTGATATACCATTAACAAAGAATTGAGAGTCTTCAACTTATGATGCTCCCCGTATTTGTATTGCTTTTGCCATAGGCAAGAACGCGTTGGGCGAAAGTAAATCCAGTGAAATATTTAATACGTAAATTTTAAGTTGAAAATAATTCGTGTTTAAAATTTCAAATACCGTCACCGGTGTTGCTGAGTAATATATGCATATATGTTCATCAATGTTTTTATGCATATACATCTGCTTCTACACCGGGCTCTTACTGGAGTTGTGGTTGGCATTTGAATTCTTTCTGCTCTCCGCTGATCAAAATTCCATGAATGAAATGAACAATGGTTCAGAAATAGAAGAAGAGGGGAACCAACTGTATATATATGTACACATATTCTGACACAATCTAACTTTTGTAGTGTCTTTCAGTTTGTATTTTTGTGTTTTTCATATACGGATAATATTGTACTCTCACAGACTGTACCTAATGTCTGTAATAAAAGCCATTATAATAATAATATAATATGCGTGTATATATAACGTGTTAAATCAAACAGTATCTATCAATGAATACGTCTGCCTTGTTGGCTCCGTCCCCGTCACTATTTCAAAGTTAAGCGGTGTCGACATGTTCTCCAATTCTATCCATCCACCTCAAGTAGTCACAGGTTTGCCACAACGGCGATCCTTGTCAAAGCAAGATCGAAGGTGTATACGCGTGGTTGGACTTCACATCCTATCATAAATGAATTTACAGGAGAAATCAGTTCTAACCGGTATGGGCTAACTATTTCTATTTTTCTATGAGAGTTTCTCTATTTTACAGAAGTTTGCAGGTTCGCTCACCCAACTATGAACTGTAAGCATTACAAGCAACTACCATGGTGCGCTGTTTCTCGATACACGTAATGTGAACGGTTAATCGAAAAGGAACATGAAGTCATAATAATTGAATGATTCCCTCAATATATATCAAAGACGGAGATACAAATATGTATGTAGACCACATTTAATTAGTTAGCATAAAAATATCGTTTTGTGAAAAACAAAAAGTTGCAGAACAAATCCGATAACTGTAGCTTTTCTATTAATTTTATTTGTGTTCTTTTGCAGGTTCTATTTAATACCTCAATTAGCCCCATAATACTACTCCCATTTCACCGTAACTTTACGTCACAAATTCTTTTTCCAACTTTCTATGTATTTTCTCTTAGCTACAGAGGTATGCTCTCACTTTCCCCAAGCTCCAACCCCAGCTACCATGGTAATTGCATGAAAAGGATAAAAGCTTGCGGAGTATTGGCGGAAGGCTACCGCATCATGAACCAAGGAATCGGTTCCATCTATTTCCACGAAGCCAGTATTGTACATAAGTTACATGCATGGTAAGGTATGATCGTACCCTTACTATGTTTTGCCTGTCTTCTCTGCTCTGCTTTCTCTTTTTATTAACTTTCCTCCTTAGTATGTCGTCCTGTTGCGTCTCTTTACCTTAGAGTGGAAGCGTCGCTGCTTCAGATGTGGTTGCCACTGGAAGCGAGCTTTAAAAAAAGGGAGACAACGGTTTGTAATGGAAGAGAAATAAAATAGAGTATGAAAATATTATGGAGTGATCAATATGGCAGGTGGGTTGCGGTGAGAGCGATAAAAGGAAGAAGGTGGGTTGTAATTGAGTTCCATTCTGATAGCTCTTCACATCCTTTTATGTATGCCTTTGAAAAATGCTAATATGTAAGTAAAAGTAGAGATGTTGCCGTAGAGAAATAAATGTGAAATAAGTGTGTGATCGCCCATCACTGATGGTAAACGATTTTAGAAGGCAACAATATATTGTGCTGGTGAGCAAAATTTGTAAATGACATTGATAAAAGTTTGCAAAAACAGAAAGCATGATAAAACTTGTATTTTTTGCAATTCCATTACAGGATTCTCACTCTACTTTAATAGCAACAGTTTTACTATTATTGGATACATACTTTACTAATAATGCAAAGGAAATATATACATATATTTACGGAGAGAATTCCTCTTGAAAAACTAAGAAAAAATACATAAAGCAATTTAGTGTAAAATTATTTTTATTAATTTGCAATAATTAAGAATATGATTTGTATTTCATTATATATTCTGGAGCTGACGCTAACAATATGGATCTAAGTGAGTGCCTTTGCAATACCAGTGCTACTTCACTTACAATACAATACAAGAGGTATACTCACTAAACAAAAGTTATATGGGTGAGAAAACCGGCCTTGAGATTTGGCCAGAGATACAGCAATACTTATCGTAATGACTTTGTTTAAACTAAAGAGCATTATGTTTACAAAGAACGTTTCTTCTCCTATTTTTGCTGGTTCAACACTTCTCGATCTTCCTAGAGCTGTTCCTCGTCGACGTCATCTTTCTTGTCATCACGCATCGGTGTCTAAGAATAAAATACGTAATAACTTAAGTAAACAACATCGTTATTAGTGGGAACGCTAACATGCCACAACGTAAAATACTTATGTAGACACACCGGGTAGCATATATTTCGCTTATCATTCATGCTTTCTCTTACCACAACCTCCTCAGCTTTTTCAGCATGTACCATTTTCCAGGGAATAGACGTTGAACATTCTCCAGAACTTTTCGACTTCCCAGGCTGGGGCTCATGGACCGCTAATCCGTGTGTTGCATACGTATCAACATCACTTGGAATTAGGGGAATGCGGTATTTCACAATGCAGTTCTCTTTCCCACTCGCTAAACCCTCATTCCCTGTAGATGTAAACAACGGAAGAGTTACATGTCTTCCCGAACTGGCGGAGGGAGAACGAGAAAAACCCTGGAAGGGAGAAGGACCCCTTGGAGTATGACCCTCATTGAAAACCATATCCTCCTCTTCCATCCATTTCACATCCGCCTCCCATCGACGACCCGGGGCGGCTTGGGGTTGTTGTACCATCCATACCCCATGAGAGGTACTTGGTTCTTCTACGCTCTGAAAAACGGGCACACCGGCGTTATCGTCGCAGCAGCAAACAAAGTTGAAGCAGGCAGCTAGCACACTGCAAACTTGTCCCATTTTTTCTCCTGTCACAAAATAGTAAAACAATAATCAGGTAGGACTTCTCTAGGTGTCTGAGGTGAGGACCAATATATGTTTTAAGGGTAACTTGCAGCATATTTCCCTATTTGCTAATAATGTGGACGTCTTACACTTTGTACCATTTGATGTAGCATTCTAATGAATTGTAGTCGTCTACAATCATTTTTTGGCCTGACAAGCAGTTAGAGGGAATCGGCAATTATAAATGTTATTATCCTCATTCCCCGTAGATGCTATTGTATTGCAGTTTACACCTCAATGAACATGTACAAATAATAACTACTTTTAGTGCTAAATGTTTTTTTTATTGAAAAGCCGTTTTCCTTTTCATTTCTCCCATTTTCTTTTGGAATACCATAGTACAAATACGCAATTTCTCGAAGGGAGGCATTTTTTATTATTGGCCTGTAAATTGGGTTGATCCTACATTACTCTACTATATAGGTTGGTTGGAAAATATTTCTGAAGCAATATAAGGTTGACATGAACTTTCTTAGAGGGGGAATCAACGTGCTTTGTTGAGTAAATGGTCATATCCATTTTTTTGAAACTCGTCTTCGAATTAGGTAATCCACACCTAAACTATTGGGTGACGAAATATTTCTTCGTTGAAACCATCCAACCGTGTAAAGGAGAGCCTTAATTACTACTACACAACTGGTATTTTTGTCCCCAGAATATTTCTGTAGTCACATTACATAGATCGCATTATTCCAGACGGGATACTACTAGATGAACTTGAATAAGCTTCTTTGAAACTGTGTGGACGGCGGAAAGAAGACATTTTTGAAGCTTGCTCTTCAGGTGAAAGCGAGACAAAATTGACAGCGTATACGACGACGACGAAACAAAATACCTTTTCTGGCACATTGTATTAGGCAATAATGCTCTAAGGGTAATTGTATTCTGAAGAGCATTAATCCTCTTACAAATCTCGTTCGTTTCTCCTTGAAATCTCGGGAATTTGGAGAATACACAAATCGAAATTATTCCGTCGGCAAAAAGTGCAAAGAAGTGGCGACGTCCAAGTAAGACGCAAAATAGCGTACAATTATTTTGTTTACACAAACAACAGAAATTTTTAAAAAGTTATGAAAAAGTAAAGAAAAGTTGTGTCCATTTGCTGTTTCCGTGACCGGGGTGATGCGAGACAGACTATATATGCGAAGTATATGCTTTCTCCCTGAAAAGTATTTAGATCATCCTAAGAAACCTATTAATGTAAAACGGACGCTGGCTTCTTACCAATTCTTGGAAGTAAAGAAACGACCTGACGATGATTCCACTGCTTTGTATATATATATATAGATAGAGAGAAAGGACAACTGTACCTAGATTGACACTATCTATTGAAAGCGAAACTGCTTACGCCTCAATTTTTTTTAGAAAAAAGTTTTTAAAAATTGTTGTTGATTACAGGTCTGTCCCAAACCGCAGCTAATCACTTTCTGAACTCGTACAACTACCCTACCCTCGGGTTTTTTGCTTTCACTCAATTTCACTCTCTCTCCCTCTCCACACTTACGGTATTTCTCTCATCTGCCAATGTATTTTTTTTGGTATTTTGTACATTAGCCAGCTATACTCACGATGCTACATTCACTCACACATAATCCTATCTTTACCGTTTTATTCTCCGTTCTGAAGTGGATACTACTTTCCTTTTGCTACTACTTTGGTATTTAATCCTTACAGCATCTCTTGAGAAGAAGAGCATGAAATGTTGATCAGTGCTTTTCTTTATTATGTACTCTACTGTAGGCTGAATTTATTCCATTCTCAGGAAGATTACCTCCAGTTGCTTGTTACTTGCGGTTTCATCTGGTACTATGTACACTTTTCTTCTCGGAATAAAAACGAGAGGTTTGTTTACTACCTCAACAACCTATTAGGTCGTCTGTGTCATTTATAAAGACAACACGGCTCCCTTTCCTATAGCTGTGCAAAATATATATCGAGATATAGAAGCGATAAAATCATCGCTTTTGCGTAACCATTCTCCCATCAAAAAGTAACTTACGCTTTCATATGTACTGTAATTTATATAGGAACATCCACAGCCACAGTACGCTGACTGCATACGTTGGATAATTTGTATATGATCTACGAATATGTGCAGATCGATGACAAATATTTGACATACAAATAAATGAGACAGCTTTAATGTGCACACGTTCCTATATTCCGGCTTTCCTAATAAATTAAAACGATACAGGAAAATGTTAAATTCGTAATTTGTTCACCCGTTTCAGTAGGTTAACTGTTATCAATAATGCATATAATATCAAGTATGTTGTAATTTGGACCTTGTTTCTGGAAAGTAGATACATTGGGGCAATGCGCAAACACGTACTGAAAACTCCCGGATGAAGGGAACACGTAATACGTAATATGAGACACGAGGTGAGATCTATGTAGCGTCTGGTCATCGTTGTTCCAATGAATGAAATCTTGGTATTTGCTACCAAGCCCTATCCTAGTACCGCTGACGCCATCTTAAAGGAAGAAAGAAAATTTTATATGCTTTCCCAAAACTGACGACGCAGAACAAAGACATCTCAAACTGGTAACAGTAGTGATGAAAATGGTGTAGTGAAAAGCGTTCCAGTAAAACCCAACAAAGGAACAACGTAAAAATAACTACTGGTCGGAAAACATTAATTCGAATCCTGATTGCAAATTTCAAACGAATCTAAAATTTTGGGTTCCTTGGTCGTTGGTTAAGCTTAAAGTTCCTCAGAATTAAACAATAATTAAAAGTATACACAAGTATATAAATGTAAACAATGGGATTATAAAAGACAAAATACGAACGTAATCCAATAATTTAATTGTTTATCTTCAGTCATTTTATTAATCTTGAAAAGCACAAACATTTCAGTTTCACAATGGTTACCAGTTAATCATACTCTCTGTGGGCGATGAGCGATCTTGCAAAACCTAAACAATCATTATTCTATTCAGTTATTTAGAATGGGAGACTATTCGTCGTTGACGTTGCTGTCGAATATCTCGAGGGTATCACTACCCTGAACATTTCTAAAACGTGAAAGTTATTGTAGTAGCCAGTGCTGTAATTGGAAATGTAATAAATTTTATTACCGGATGCACGAATACGTACATGAAGATGACTTTAGACCCATGCATAAAATACAGAAGAAGAATTTAAAAAATATCTAACCGATATTTAAAGTCCGAGTTGTACTAACGTCATTTCCATCCCTCTAGGGAAACCAATTGGGCGTAAATTCAATATAAAAAATTAGGGAGCGGGGGTAACACTTTGTTTTTACGCCGATTATCTGTTGCAAAGCTTTAATGTTTGAAGAAGAGAGACTGAAACGACTTTGTACAAAAAGACTTCATATATTAAAAATATACATAGTTTGTAATTAAGAAGAAAATGTTAGTCAAATTTTTGCGATTTACTATATTCGCTATCGTGTTACAAAAAATACTGTGTTACAATACCGCGCTTACTATTTTAGTAGGAATTTAGCTTCAAAATGCATTTAAAAAAATGTTTCCAATCACCAATGTACCTTTGATAAAGAGAGCAATGTAACAAAACGTCATTCGTAAAATAGCATGAAGAATTAGTTATGTTACAATAAAAAATGTTAGCTGGAAAAGACAAGTACAACAACTACAGAACGACGTCGTTACTTTAGCACTACATATATACTGTACGTAAACAAACATTTACAAGAACATTGTATCAAATGACTTGTTTATTACTAAAATCAATAATCAATAGTGAAACGTTCAAATATTTCTTAAATTTTAATTTGACAAAAAATTAATTGCACATTCTTAGTCAGCGTAAAAAAAACGGCATAAAACTTATTTCTCCAATATTTGTGTAGTAAACGTCTTACTTTTGATAATTAAATACATCTACTATTAAATCGATAATTATAAATTACATGAGAAGGAAATTGTTTTTTTTTACTATAGGTGAGCATATCACACATGGTTGAGAGCAGCAGCAGCCATCCTGCCTGCATTGAATTAGATTAGGGTATTCGTAATTTCTCTCTCACTCTGCTTAAGCACGATTTGCTTGCATGCCTCTGATTAAATACAGCCTCTCTGACAAGCAATACCATGATTAATTTTGCGTACGCTGTCTGTCATAAACTCATTAATCATTAATGTACCCATATTGTCTCAAGCTACATTTAGGCTTAGGCTGACCTATCCCGAGATAACTCTCCCTCTCGTGCGATGTGCAATACTCCGTTTTTACTGTGAGTTGCCATTGAATTTTCGGTGAAGGTTATTCGCTTATACAATTACCTTTCATTCTCCCAGATACGTCTCCCACCTCAACTCTTTCGTTCCATCCAGTAACACAGTGATGTGTCCTTGAATAAACCACTGCAGGCAATTGCAAATGTCAGATAGTTCCATATCAGCATAAATCGGCGTAACGCTCAAGGGGTCAAAGTACACCCGTGATTTTTTGTATAATTTTATAGATTACCTCAATGTACCTGTGTATACCAATTTTTAGATATGGTTGCTAAGTTAAAATTAAAAGTTGACCCCAGCGGTAACCTATAGGGGTTGACCTCTGGGGGTCCATCTTCGAATTTGTCGGAGCTATGATACTCGGTTTTCTATTGGTGGAAGCAGAATTTTAAAATTCGCTGTCGTTACTATATTATCCTACACACGGGCGCACGGACGGGCGGGCCCCGGGCAGATTGATCAAGGTGTACACATAAAGGTTATACTTCGTAAACCTTAATAATGTTATCTCCGTACAAAACTGTCTTCGGGACTACCATGCACCGCTGCACTGTGGGACTACCTTAATAGCTGCTTGGTATAAAGTATGTTTGCACCGTAAAATATTTTTTGCTTAGCTTTTGCCCATGCATTGCACGTACTTGTAA
This sequence comes from Callyntrura sp. NNG-2020, assembly GCA_027744055.1. NCBI lineage: Eukaryota > Metazoa > Arthropoda > Collembola > Entomobryomorpha > Paronellidae > Callyntrura > Callyntrura sp. NNG-2020. The sequence continues at coordinate 19,793 of JAHZNE010000362.1, read as the reverse complement.
TTATTGTATCTGTCACGCTCAGCGCAGTTTCTAGTGGAGTAGGTCGTATCACTGGTAGCGTATGCATGAAGTGGAATGTCCTCCAATCAACGCTGTACTCATAAAAAATTTGTCCTTCAAAATAAACCATCATCATCTTACATCATACATGTTAGTACCAACTAACACACACTATGGGTACACGCTTGAAAAAATGCTTGCGTAACTCGCTTTTTTCTCTACTGCTCAGCACAATCGTTCTGGAATATAGGAATTGGCTCTTCATTATTGCCTGTGGCGTCTCAAGCATTGCAGTTTCGCGAGAGTTGCTCCTCTCAACACCAGTCACCAGACAACTATCTAATTGCAGATGTCTGACAATTCCTGCAATCATCCGAATAATTAACCAGCACATTACAAATTAGTGTTCAAAATTACCATGGCACCCTTTGCCCTCGTAGCAGTGGTTTTGCTGGTGGGGTTCCTGCTCTTCAGGTACACTCGTCGGAACCTGGATTACTGGGAGAAGAGAGGAGTGACCCTCCTCAAGAACGCGGGGCTATTCCAGCAAATGTTCCAACTTGCCACAAAGCAAAAAACTGTTTTCGACTTTGATAAAGAGGCGTACTCCCTCCTGGGGTCGGAACGATACGGCGGGAACGTGGAAATGGGCACTCCCGGTCTCCTCATCAAAGACACGGAACTAATCAAGCAAATCCTGGTGAAGGACTTTGACCACTTTGTCGACCGGAGAAAGGTGGAGATACACAGCGATCCCTTATTGAACCTCATGCTCACCTTTCTAGACGGCCAAGAGTGGAAAAACGTGCGAGGGGTAATGACCCCCACGTTCACCACCGGCAAAATACGACGCATGTTTCACCACTTTAATAAGTGTGGCGCTGACCTTGTGGAATTCATTAAAAGCAAGCCTGCCGGTTCCCCCGGGAGTAGGGATGTCGTCGTCAAAGAAGCCTTCAGTCGCTACCTGGTCGACGTCATTGGGGCGACCGCGTTCGGAATGGAAACCAGCTCGTTGACAGATCCCAACTCCATATTTTACCGGATGTCCAACAAAACGACGGAGTATTCTGCCGGGAAAATATTTAAACTCACGATGATCATGATGTTCCCCTTTTTAACCCGGTTCGGCCTCACCGTGTCGGATTCCGAACCGATGACCTTTTTCAGCAGCATTCTCAAAACTGCCCTGAAACAGCGGGAGAGTTCCCCGGAGAAGAGGGACGACTTCTTACAGCTGTTGATTGAAAGTCGGCGGGGGGAACTGAACACGGAGGACGGAGAGTTGGACCAGTTTGAAAAAAATGCGCAGCTTAGCAAGTCCCCGGGGGGAGGCAGTGGAAAGGGGAAGGTTATCTTGTCGGACGACATGATTATAGCGCAGTGCATCCTATTTTTCTTGGCGGGACTGGATACCACTGGGAGCTTGCTGAGTTTTGGAGTTTACCTTCTAGCAGAGCATCAGGATATACAAAGCAAGTTGTATGAAGATGTCAAGGCCGCCATGAAGGATAACAACGGAGAAATCGACTATGATTCCATTAATCGGATGGAATACATGGACAAGTTTACAGCAGGTGAGAAGTTTACAATTTTTAGGAAATGAGCTCCTGATAATATTTATTTACGAGGGAAAGCCACTTTACTGGGATTCTGATTTTAAAAACAGAGGTTTTACGGATGTACCCTCCCGGTGCAAGGGTAGAGAGACGTTGCACGAAAGAGTATCAACTTCCGGGAACAGGGTTGACCTTGGAAAAAGATACGCTTGTATTCATGTCCGTGAGTGCGATGCACCACGACCCGAAGTATTACCCCAATCCGGAAAAATTTGACCCGGAGAGGTTTTCCCCGGAGGAGAAGGCGAAACGTAATCCGTACACGTACATGCCATTTGGACAGGGCCCCAGAAATTGTAAGTGCCACCTAAATGATAACCTTATATTATGGTAGGGATTCAACGTCCATCTGAATAATTATCACATTTGTTTTTTTACAGGCATTGGAATGCGGTTTGCGCTGATGGAAGCAAAAATTGCGTTAGCATATTTGGTGTATAATTTCTCTATTGAGCCGTTGTGAAAATACCCCTTTTCCCGTGAAGCTGGAAAGTGGCCTGATAGTCCGTCCGAGTGTCGACTTGGAACTTCGATTTAAAGTTCGAAGTTAACCAAGGTGGAACCCAAATCATTTTAAAGCAGTGATCTTGCCATTCAGTGTATGGTCGGTCACACGTCGCTAATAAGTACATTTGTAAAATTCGGAAAAAAATCTTTCTTGTATGTTTGGTTGTGAGAATTATGATTAAAACGACAATAAATAGCATGTATACGACCAATGACACGGGTACATTTATGTTAACACAAATAAAAAGACGCCGTACTTTAAAATACAATTGACTTGCCTACATGACAGGTATGAACGCATTTGGCAATGGTCCTGCTGGACAAAGTTGAAGCCGGCTATATATTTTCTTATTGACGTTTCTTTATTGATTTAATTTAGGCGGGTTAATATTTTATGAACATATCCTGTGCGATATTCCTACGCAATATTTTTTTGCTGGTATGGTGCTCTTAGCTTATATATTTGACCTTGAAATAATTGCACTAACTAATGTAACCAGCACTATACAGATGCATGTGTTGCCAATTTACATATCAACTTTGCAAAGTAGGTAGTCTGCCTGGGCACTGCAGTCATTTACCAGAAAAAAGGAACTTAAATTTGTCAACATCAAATGTATGCTATTTAAGAGTGTGTGACTCCGAATTTCAAACAAGTCACCACATCGAATTTCCAGCGGTTTTGTGGCCTTCCAAAGTCTTGAAAGATACTTTTTATTCCCTGATCTGCTGAACGTCCTTCCTCTAGCCCTTTGAAGGAATTTCCCGGAAAAGGCGTGAGTAAAGTAGCATATCTTCAGATACAGCACGCTACCTGCCACGGCTTCCAACCCCAGAAAAGGAAGGAATATCCAAATTTGGAAGGGGACCCTTCCTAAGCTGACGATCCCTGAGAACATGGAGAAAACGAAGCATATTTGGAAGAAGGTCATTTCCAAGCTGTAGAAGAAGTGCAGCAACTGCTCCGACAGGAGACCGTGACAGAGGCGGAGGTGCGTGAATAAAGAGTGGAGACGACAGGAGGGCAAGGAATTTTCCAAGGAGGAAAGTACAGTGAGGCAGTAGTTGTAGAGGTAGAGACGGTTAATGTCGAGAAGAATAGTCAAACCTATAAAGTGAAACCCTACCGCAGCGAAATAAGCTGTTAAAAAGATAAGTCGACATAGGAATGAGATACATTGAGCCTGTAAGAGAATCCAATCTGAAAATGAACTAGGGTTAATGTAGACCATTAGCTCCTGCCATATAAACCAAATAGGGTCGCCATTAAAAATGACCACGACCAGAGCTAAGGGAATGATGCAGAAGGCACAACCTTGGATGATGATGTTGGCGTACACGTTGCAGAGGACCCGTTGGTGCGCATGGGCACGCCAATGTACCCGGGACTGCGAAGCAGGCACTAGATAACCAATATTTAAAAATAGTAAAAAATATCATTCAAAATGGACAAGTTTCTTCCAGGTTATCAGGGATATTTTCATTGTCTCCTCTCACCCTCGTTGAAGCTGGAGGTAATATCGGACAAGGGCATTGTAACCTTGAGATATCTCCTGTCCATTTCCAGTTAACTTTAAGTCACTCAGGAGTACCATGATGGTGGCCGCAATCCAAACTGGGTAGATACCCAAATGTACCCAATTCATTGCCCGGTAAATTGCTTGAGTTTCAACGCTCTTTTCTCCATATAGTTTCATATATATAACGTAGGGCACCACAACCCCACCATAGAGTAGTACTATTAGCCACTCCAGGGCTCGACGGAGTACCAAACCCGGATTTTCGCGAGGATTCATATATCTCAATTGACATTCCGATTGTGCTGCTGCTTCAGAAAAGGACAGGGGAACTTGGAGCCAGAGTTTAGAAAATAGTTGCTGGTAAATTTGCACAAATGTGCCAGGGGTCACATTTGAAAGGGAAAATAACGCCTTTAATTTCTGCGTTATGAATGACGATATATCTGTGGTGGCCATACGGTAGTACTGCAATACTTTTCGAAGTAAATGACTCATGTTTGGGTTACTACTTTCTACATCGAAGACAGGTCAATGTTGAAGTTGATGTTTTATTGCAATGACAAAGTGACTGTTCTAAGGTCACAAATTTCGTCTTTTCGAAGTAAATGACTCATGTTTGGGTTACTACTTTCTACATCGAAGACAGGTCAATGTTGAAGTTGATGTTTTATTGCAATGACAAAGTGACTGTTATAAGGTCACAAATTTCGTGGAAAGTGCTTTTTAATTTAATTTGAGCTAATTCCAGCAAATGAATATTTTAGATGATATTTTCACTGTGTGTTGTTTTTTAAGAGCATTTAAATATTTAAAACAATATGAAATTGCTTATTTAATAAAATCACTTTTACCTCTTGACGTAGTGCTAGAGCAAACATTAAATTTGACATTTTGTAGTCATTGTCCGTCGGGCCGGTCGGCAGCACTCGCTTATCCTAGGGGAACTAATTCATGGTCGCGATTATTGGCACTTGTAAGCTTTATGATTTTTCCGGCTTTCAGTAGTTGTTGTCTGTGTTACTGGTTATTGAAATTTGGTATTTTACATTCAATATTTATGCATAAGTATATTAGTTGGGTGAAGAAGCAAAACATTCGTGCGGAGATACTATGGTAGGATAAGTATAACTTTCAGGGAAAAGGTATTTTAACCTTTGAGCTGCATCATTTGTATCTTTGGTATATTTAAAATAATGTAATTTTTATTTATTTATTTATCCTGTCGAAGAATATAAATTGCCTTGTTTTCTATCCGGTAAATTGAAACAATATTTAATCTACCCATTATACCTACCATTTACATACCATTTACATTAAAATTTTAGGACATGATATTCAAAAGGCAATTTATAAAAATTACTGTAACTGTGGTATACCACTATAATAAACTTATATTAAATTAAATCTTTTTTATAACAACACAACCTTAACCGCGATATCAATAACTAATAAGCCGTACTAAATGCCATATAAAAGGCGCACTGTAAACTATTTTGATCAATGTAAGAAGTGCTATGTTGATGCATTATCTGGCTGATTGTAGAAAACCTGCAGAAAACAATTAGCTAAATATATTTGACATAAAAGATAGACATTTAAAGGTTACATGGATCAACCAATTTTAGTCAAATAAAACGTCCTCATGTGGCATTTCTGGCAAATTTCACCTTCTTTGTAATTGTTTTAAATTGTTAAACATTTCACTCTCACAAGGAGTTGACCCATTTTCACAGTTTCATCTACAATCTCGTCCCAACCACTAACCTTACCTGAAAATTTGAGAAATATAATTTCAGAATGCCAGGCGGTCTTAACAGACATAAATAACAAAACAAATAAAGTATAGCAGAGTACGCCATACTAATTTGAATTGTACTGTACTGAATTGTACTTGTCTTCCACATTCGGCTCCCCAAATTTTTCTTTGTTTTTGTTATAAAAACGGACGCGAAATGTAATAGAAATACGAGAAATTAAAAAAGGAATTCATTTCAAAATATGTTCAAAGTAATATTACAACTATTTTTATTTTTGGGTGACCTTCCCTATGTTAATGTTCCATTGTGACATTGAAATGTACTTTCTTTGGTTCGAAGCATAAACGAGTCAGCATATTTGGTGTAATATTATTAATAGCATTTCCATTTGATATGCTACAGTGCTGACAGGCCATTTCACAATAATTGTGCGGTTAGGTGAAATAAACATGCTATAAAAATCAAAATATGAACTTACAAGTGGCAATTAACACTAACAAGCTACAGCTACTAAATTTACATATCTACTTGTAGGATACAAGTAGATATGTATGTAATACAATACATAAGCAGGTAGTCTGACTGGTCTCTACAGTCATTAACCAGAAAAATAGAACCTATATTTGTCAACATCAAATGTATGCTATATAAGAGTGTGTGATTTCAAATTTCAAACAAATCGCCACACTGAATACCCAGGGGTTTCGTTGCCGTCCAAAGTCTGACAAGGTACTTTTTATGATCGCTATTTCCCGGCCTGCTTAACGCTCTTTGTCTGGCTCTCCGGACAAAGGTTTCGGAGAAGGCGTGCGTAAAGTAGCATATCCTTAGGTACAACACGCTACCAGCTACGGCTTCCATACCTATAAATGGAAGAATAAACCACAGCTGCAAAGGTACCTTACCATACCCGATAATGATGGAGAAGAAGGAGAAAATTGTAGCTTAGGGATACCTCCTTTCCATGTGGAGTCAGTTTTAGATCACTGAAGAGAGCCAAGAGGGTGGCCGCAATCATAATCGGGTAGAAGCCCAGGTGTACCCAATTTAACTCCTTGTACACTTCCTTAATAGGAGGTGTCTTGTATCCAAATAATTTTTTGTGTATCACGTGAGGCAGCACAACCCCTCTATAGAAAAGCATTATCAGCCACTCCAGCGCTCGACGTAGAATCAATCCAGGATTTTTCTGAAGGTCTGAATATCTCAACAGACATTTCAATCCGGCTGGGGCTTCAGAGAAAGACAGCGAAACTTGTAACCAGGCCTTGTAAAATATCCGCTGATAAATTCTCACAAACGTGCCAGGGGTTACGTCAGAAATGGGAATTAACGCCTTTAGCTTTTCCGTTGTTGTTTCCGAATCTTCGTGAGTATTGGTAGTGGTTACACGACCTTGATGAAATATTTTTCTTATAACGCGACTCATTTTCAGCTAAAGACTCTGTAATTCGCAGGTAGGTCAGTGATAAAACAGGTGTATTTGGTATACTCCAATGTGAAAGTGACCGCGGGAAGGTCAAGCAAACGTCCAGAGTTTTTTGGTCGTTTTGGTTTAGCTACTACTATTAAATACATGAATTATTTAAACGACATGGTAGCGAATCATGTATAAATTTTCATATTTTATTTTCATGTTATGTATGTATTTTTCTCAAAAACGTACTGCTTGATGTGGTACAACGATATCTGTTTGTACAACTGGTTTGTCTATTCTGTCCGCGAGGTGTTCCGGCTGTTTTTCGTCCGCAAGACCATTTTGCATTTAAATATAAGGTGAAGGGCATCCTGACAACTGGAGTTATCTTTTTACAAAAATATGGGGAGTTTACCAAGTTTGACCGGGATTGGTATACACGTATAGAACCCTTAATATTCTTAGGTTAAAACTGTGTCTTCTTCCTCATATATAGACACCCTGACTACAAAGCTTTGTAACTCCAAACTATCGATATATTAAAAAATCCCTAGATGACCCAACTAACGGCGGTACCCAGTTAGAGAAGGAACAGAAACTAAATTAATTTTGTTTTGCATTGCAAAATTAAATGTTCACTCCAACCCAAAATTTATGGTACATTTTTTCCATATTTTATTCGGCATGGAAATTTCCATGTTATTTTTAATAAAACATTTTTTCCTTCTTTAATATTTGTTCTATACATTTTTAATTGAATTGTTCTTTAAATGGCCCTATGTTTACCGATTTTTTTAAGTATTAAAAAGTAGCGATGAGAGAGAGATGTGTGTACATGTAAAAAAAATTCGTAAATGAAACCCAGAAGATTCTAGGTTTAAACCGTGCTTTTGGTATCATGGGGAAACATTCTGACAAAAATGCAAATTTATACTCCAAATCTCAATAATACATATTTTATAAAGATATCTTTTGAATTTATTTGATAATTATTGATAACGGAGTGTTTCATCTTTACATTACAGTTTTCATGGGATTAAAATATATAAAGACGATATTAGTAAAGGCGGTACCTAGTAAGAGAAGGAACTGGAACTACACTTGACTTTTTTAATGCAATATGGAATGCCTGAAGCACTTCCCAAAAATTTAGAGGAACGATGCTATTGCAATGTGTTAAACTAGAATAAACTTGCTTAATGCAGCAGTTATAGTAATCATTCCCTTAAAGACAATATTCCGTTGAACCGACGGCCATTTCATTCCACTAAACGTAGCTTTAAATCCATAGGCTAAAATACGGACATCACAATGTAAGGGTATTCCTAAAATCCGAGCGTATAAACAAATTAGGACAATCTAGCACTGAAATTATAAAGAGGGAAAATTATAAATAATATTCAATTGAGTTTATATTTAAAATTATTCCTGAGCTGTTCATTCTGTTCTTGATGAACCAATGTATTAAAGCGATGAGAAATCTGTATCCCATCGTCACTGGGTATTATGCTGTGAACTGTAGGCCAGGTTTAGTTCCTGTACTCCTCAGGTTGGCTCGAAATGGACTAGTAGTGATTTCTACACGTATGAATGTCTATGCGGAATTCAATTTAAGTCTTGATGTTTTCATTTCTCCGATCGATATTTTAATAGCGTGGAATCGAAGATGTCAATATATAAACGTTTTATAATACATGAGCATTCTTATTATTTCCAAATATTAAAATTACTTTTGCATATATTAACCTTGGAACTTGAAACCCGAAAGGGAAAATGCTTCTTGGGAAACACAATCTATGCCGGAATATGTTAAGGGAGGAACGCACCTAGAATCTAAGTTTAAGGTACATTTTTGCCGGAATTTTTTTCGGTTTGGAAATTTGATGTTATTTTTTATAAAACATTAATATTTTGTGTTCCGTACATTTTTAATTGAATTTAATGTCCTCTTAATGACCCTATGACTACCCAATTTTAAAAAAGCAAAAAAGTAATCGTTCGAGAGAGAGAGAGAGAGAGAGTACTGTGTGTACAAGTAAAATAGAATTACCTCTTGTAGTTACCATCCAGCTACAAGTATACAAGTAAAAATCGATGAAATGAATTATTGTGTGGGTCAACTGCCGAATAAAAAATTCACATTCTTAAACAAACATGAGAATTTAATTTAAATGACACAGTCAGTTAGTGGTGTACAAATGTACGAAACAAATTTTACTCTACATACTCATTGTTGATACATTATAATTGACTAATAAATTGATCAATTAAAATATTATAAACTGTGAGCAAACTACAAGTTTATTAAAGAAAAAAATTACATATCGACTTGACAAAAAACGCTGTTCGACTCATCGTTACACTTACTGATTAGAAAGAAGGAACTCAAATTTGTCAACATCAAATGTATGCTACTTAAGAGTGTTTGACTTTGGATTTCAAAAAAGTTGCCACATCGAATGTCCAGTGGTTTTGTAGATTTCCAAAGCCTCGCAAGATACTTCTTATTTCCCTCCTTGTTAAATGCTTGTTGCCTGGCTCCCTGGACGAACATAGCGGAAGTTACGCGAGGAAAATAATTTACCTTCATGTAGAAAACATTACCCACCGTCGTTTCCAAAGAGAGAAAAGGAAGGAATACCCAAAGTTGAAACGGTACCTTTCCATAACTGATAATGCTGGAGAAGAGGAAGAAAACAAAGCATATTTGGAGAAACGTCATATTCAAGCTGCAGAAGTAATGAATTAACTGTTCCGATAGAAGACCGTGACAGAGGCGGAGTTGCGTGTATAACAAATGGAGACGGGAAGTTGGGAGTGTGTCCTCCAAAGAGGTAAGAATGGTGAGGGAGAAGCTGTACATATAAAGACGGTTGCTATCCAGAATATAAATTAAACCGAGAAAGTGGGTGCCTATTGCAGCTAAATACGTCGTCAGAACGATAAGGCGACACAAGAATATGATGCCATGAACCAAGAGTAGAATCCAAGGTGGGAGAGAGCTTAGGTGGAGATGCAAAAATAACTCTTGCCACAGAAACCACATGGGGTCGCCATTGAACATCACAACTGCAGCAGCAAAGGGAACGACGCAGAAGACACAACCTTGGATAACGACGACGGCATACATATTGCAGAGAAACCGTTGGCGAAGATGGGCGCGGCAGTGATCAGGAGTTACAGTAGCATTCTTTTGGAAATCTAAATATAATTGTATTTTTTTTAAATTCACGGACTTTCCAAATATTAAAGATAGTCTGTTTTATTTTACCCCGCTGAAGCCGGAAATGGCATTCCACCAGAGCATTGTAACCTTGTGATATCTCTTTCCCATGTCGAGTCAATTTCAAATCGCAGAGGAGTGCTAACATTCCGGCTGCCAGCATGATGGGGTAGACACCCAGGTGAATCCAATTCATGTCGCTGTAGATTTGTACAAGAGCCGGTGTCTTGTCTCTGAATAATTTTTTATGTATCACATAAGGTAGCACAATCCCTCCATAGAACAGCAATATGAGCCACTCCAGCGCTTGACGTAGTATCAATCCGGGATTTTTCTGTGGATCCAAATATCTCAATAGACATTCCGACCCTGGTGGGGCCTCCGAGAAAGATAGCGGCACTTGTAGCCAGACCTTGGAAAATATCCGCTGGTAAATTCGAACACACATACCAGGGGTGACGTTAGAAATGGGGATTAATTTTTTTAGCCTCTCCGCTGTTGCAGCGGATGTTTGATTGATGTTGGTAGTGGCGACACGCCTTGGATGGAACTAATTTTCGTATAAAACGCCTCATGTTTAGCAGAAGGATGATTCACCAGCAGGTCAGTGATTGTACTGGGGATGTTGAAGAACGTGCAATGTGTACTAACGGACTGCTAGAAGGTTAAAAAATAATTCTTCTTGTTTTTACAAAAAATAAAGTTATTTTGGTTGATTTGATAGTGCTACCACTATATAAAACATGAATTTTTTAAACGACATGGTAGCATTTGGTCAGAAGATATGTTATTCCTGTTTTTTCACAAGATCAACTGTAATGCTATGTAATGGGATTACTAGCTAAAATAATTAAGGTTCGAATAGCGTTGATAAGTTTTAATGAATATTATTTTATTCAGAATAATTCGACAGACTTGGTCGAGAGAGAAAACAGATTGAATGCAATGAATGAATGCGAGTGTGATCTTGCTCGCTGTCCTCTTCTTGCAGTTGATGTGGACTTGGCGGTGACAGATCGCCAGTCCTTCTAGATTGTTCTTTCACATGCCGGGATGGAGGTAAGATTTCCCGCATGTTGCCTAGACGATGGGGCAACATGTCTCATGATACCACATTCCCCTCTTGAGCTGTGACCTTGGGCACTGTTGATGAGATTGATCCGCTTTGGAGGATGACGAGACGAATGACGTGGCTCCAGATCTTCCTTCTCGGTATCCGGGTTGAAAGGGCGAAGACTAGTTCTGTCGAAATAGACGCCCAGATTCTGTCCGGAAAAAGTAGCTTCGTCCTCGAGACGATTCCTGTTCCACGATTTCTGCCAGTACGCTCCATTCTGCGTGTCCACTTCTAAGGCTCGATCCTTCCACATTTTGGAGAAGAGGTGTCGTGCCAGTGGCACTCTGGCACTCGTGTTGGCATGCCGTACACCATTCTCCTGGGCTCCTGCCGTCAGCTCTGGGAGTGTTGCAAAGTTCAAGGAGACCCATGAGGAACGATTGGCTATGGACATCACCATTGGACGACGTTTTTGACAAGAGGTGCTTGATTGATTTTACAGCCACCTCTGGCAGGCCGTTTGACTGTGGGTAGTGTGGTGATGAAGTTTCATGCACGATACCCAGCTTTTTTGTCCAGTTTTGAAATTCCAGGCAGGAGAACTGCGGCCCGTTATCGCTATTGAGGACCTCTGGAATTCCGTCTTCCAAAAACCATCTAAAGAGATGTGTGATGATGGTGTTTGTGACGGCGCTGCGTCCGCACTTTACCACGCTTATCCATCCAGAATATCTATCCACCATGGCGAGATATTAGAAACCTGCGTAAGAGAACATGTCTGTTCCGACAACTTGAAATGGATATGATGGGGGTGTGGCATCGTGCCACGGTTCCTGTTGCTGCGCAGGTAATGTTTCGGCACATTCACGGCAGTTTTTCACCATGTTCTGAATGTCGTTGCTGACGCCGGGCCAAAACACGGCTTGTCGGGCTCGACGAAGCGTTCTGATTAGGCCTTGATGGGATGCGTGTAGTTCCCTCAGGACTGCAGGACGCAAAATGGCTGGGATGACGACCCTTGTTCCCATAAAGACAAGTGAATCTTCGACGGATAGGTCATCTCGTATTTTCCAGTAGGGATGCAGATCCACGTCCAATTTTTTCTTCGACGAGAATCCTTTTTCAATAGCTTGAATTAGACGCTGGTATTCTCTAAATTGCTGTGCTGCATCTGCGATACCAACAAGGATGACGTCCTTCAACAAAGGAGTACCACCAGAACTGTCTTTCGTCCTGACGATCTGAATAAATACAGGGTCTTCATCAGCACCGTGTTGCAAATCGTCCCCGCCTGTATGTATGTTTTGTTCCTGCCCTCCAGATCGCGTGTGGTCAAAAGGAGGCAAGTTTTTTTTCATGCGTTGGAAGCGGGGGTTCTCTACCTCGTCCAGCGTCTTCGGATTGATGATAGGAATTAGCGGACGATGGTCCACTTTTAATTCGAAATGGTTATCTAGCAGGTAAGTACGACATTTTTTCACGGCCCAAACTACGGCCAGCATCTTGACTTCTGAAGCTCTGTACCGTGATTCAGTAGGGGTCACAAATCAAGAACCAGCTTGAAGCAACTTCCAGTTGTCGTCCATTTGTTTTTGACAAAGTGCGTACCCCAAACATTTCGACTGAGCTGCGTCGGTCTCCAAACGGAGCGATTGTCCTGGTTGGAAATGACAAAGTATTCGTGGGCTAGTGAGTTCGTCGATGATGGCTTCGAATGCTTCCTGTTGAGTTGCATCCCAAATGAATGCTGCTGTTGACGATAACAGACACCGAATTGGGGTTGCCAGTTCTGTTATTTTGTGGCTGAATTTTGTGCTTCTAACTGTTGTACAAGGCCACAAAACGATCGCACATCCGTTTTGGATACCGGTGGCGAGAACTTACTTAGAGCCGCAACGAGATGAGGAGCGGGAGTGTAGCCTGCTTCGTTTATATGAAAGCCACACCAATCCACTTCCGGTTGCGCCAGCACTAGTTTTTTGGCGTTTAATGTGATGACCAGGAGGAATGCTTGCTACTGCTTTATGAGGTACCCGGACGGGGTAGGCGGGACGCCGGACGTATTTATTTAGTAGAGTGAGATCCACGGTAATTCTTGGCTCTGATGCGCCCTTCTTTGGGACCACCACCATGGGATGACACCAGACCACGGATTCACAAACAGGTACAGCGTCGATTACCCCTTTTTGTGCCATGGAGTCCAGCTGTTCCTTGACTTTGCCACACCAGTGAAATGGAATGGTGTGAGCTTTGTAGCGTTTACAAGGAACTGCAACAGGGATGAGCTCTATCTTCATTGGGGGCCCTTCCATTGGACGAAGTACGTGGTCATCAAAGGCGGCGGAGAATTCCTCGAGGATGCCACGTTCAAAACAACTTCATCGTTGTTTTCCGGCTGTAGTTTTAGTTCTTTGATTTCCACAATTCCCGATGAGATGGCACAGAGGGTAGAGGATGATTCGTTTCGTGATGGCGCTGTGGCCAATCCCTTTCAATTAAGTTTAATGCTTTACAAGCAACTCTGCTGAGGAGGGGAGTTTTGGCCCACTTGTACACGCCTATGTCAGTCGTGTATCTTTGCCCATTTGGGAAGAGTTGAGCGTTCGGTATATTACCAATTGGTCCTAAACTTCTTCCGTTCGCTGCCTCAACGTCCATCGTTTCTTTGATTAAGGACTTCTGCGCAGTGGGGCCTAGTCTTCTGAGGTCCTTAGCAGGGAGAGTCATGACGTCTGCGCCAGCTTCTGCCAACCATGATATGCGGTGATCTTTGCTTCCAATTCTCGTTGTAATTGAGAGGAACAATAAAAACACTTGCACGGATGACTACGTTGTTCTGGTGCTGGCCGTTTGGTTTGGCGTCTGAGTTGGTACTGCTTTTTACCTTGTTGTCTTTTTCTTTATTTCGGCACATTTTCTTAAAATGGCCGACTTTGTTGCAGTACTCACATTTGTGGGAAGCATGTCTGTCCTTTTCCTTGTGATGAATATTTTGGCTGTTGTTGTTTTTTTGTAAATAGATTTCTTTTTATTTGTAGCCAGAACATCAGATAAAGAAGAGGAAAGATTGTTTAGAGTTGCGTCAACGGCGTTGGAGTTTTCGACCGTTGTGCAGATTTGGAGACCGTGTTCCAATGTATTGGCCGATGAGTACTGTTTAGCCAATACTCGCCTCTGTATTTCCGTATCTGGAAGGCCGCAGATGAGACGGTCTCGTCTCCTGGAGGTGCAGGTGAAGCGCGAATGGAGTATTGTAATCGGGACATCCTGTGATACACCGATTTTTACATTCCATACAATCGAAATTTTCCGCGTGATCGCGAGCGTCGTCCAACAAGCGGCAAAATATCGGTCAACAGATTCACCGGTCTGTTGGTCCCTCCGATGAAAATTTTGCCGTTCCAGAAGCGGGTTGCGTCGTCGACGGAGATACTGTTTCAATACCGTAAGGATCTCTGCAATTGTCATTTTAGACGTGATATGGAGGCGAGAAGAATTCCAAAGCATAGTCCATTCCGGATCTAATGCTGAGCGTAAGATTCCATGCTGAGTGTCAATTGATTGACTGTTAACTTGTTGAGCCTTGGCGTAATCCTCCCATCGTTGTGTCCAGTCCCGGAACTGGGGAATGGTTAAGGTGCCTGGGGCGGTGAGCCTTGGCGTCGGGAATGTTTTTACCTCTGGTTGTTTTACTGTTGCAGGAGCAGCTCCTGCTCCAGCGGCTGTTTGTAATGCCTGTTGTGCTATCAGCGTCTTCACTAAATTATTTAGTGTCAGTTGCTGTTGTGCCAAAAAGTGCTTGAGGGTCCGTTGGAATTCCTGCCACAGGTGCTATATCGGCGCTCTGAGCTCTAAATACTTCTAATTTACACTAACAAATCCCTTACCTTTTACGGTTTTTCTGAATTAACGTTTTTTTTCTCAAAAAAACCTTATGTTGACTGAGCCATGTAATGCTATGTAATGGAATTACTAGCTAAAATAATTAAGGTTCGAATAGCGTTGAGATAAGTAAGTTTTAATGAATATTATTTTATTCAGAATAATTCGACAGACTTGGTTTACAGAGAAAACAGAATGAGTGCAATGAATGAATGCGAGGATGATCTCGCTGTCCTCTTCTTGCAGTTGACTTGGCGGTGACAGATCGCCAGTCCTTATAGATTGTTCTTTCACATGCCGGGATGGAGGTAGGATTTTCCGCATGTTACCTAGACGATGGGGCAACGTGTCTCATAATATCACCCGTTTCAATGATTTGCCGCTTTGGTCATTCTGGCATTCTCTCGTTCTTTTGTGATTTTTCATAGTGATTCCAAAACGTTGTTTTGTCACTAAAACTTTTGTGAGAAGTATAATGCTCATTGCCATCGAGTACTACGTTCAAATTTTTCCAAACACGTACAGGAACGATTATATCGTAAGATAATAGTTCTTGTAGATAATAACGATTGTTTCTCCACTTTGATAACAGATGTTCGGTGAAATGAATTATAATTCTTCTCAAAAATATCTTAAGTTAACCCTCAGTTTGTAAAGAAACACCCCAGTTTGAACCTCCTATGAAACCACATTACTTCGGGGAAATTCTGTCCCGAAAAATATTACTCGCTCGCTGCTGGGACTGTAATACGTGGAAGTAATGAACAATAGAGAAATGCGGGAGAGAGAAATGTGTCTATATGTAAAAGTCTTGTAAATTGTAACTGCTAATGAAAATTACTGGTAATTTTAGAATACGACATTCAAAATTAACTGCATGGATGTTTGGTAATCAAATTTTATTGATCAGTAAGTGGGACTATATTTAAATCCAAATATATTTCTATATTCCAGAATCATGAATGGTGGCCATCAGATTACCTCACAACCGTAGGAAACAAGGGAAAAATACAGTAGACAGGTCATGTAACATGCAAAGTATGCTCCATCGGACCTATAGTAGTGGAAAATCGCAAACACAATGATGTGTAGACAACAAATTAAACATATTTTTATATCATCGTAAATCTACTCTCTGGAATAAATTCAACATCCTTCAATTTTACTTCCTATATTAAATATGATTCAATGTATGTGGGTACCGCTTGTATGACATGTTTTTATTCAGGGAAAGTAGATTATTAATAAAGTGGAGATAAAGTGATGATGATCCACTAGTGGAGATTCTTGGGTCATAAGCAACATATTTCGTGAAACAGATTTTAAATTTTTTTTAAATCGTTTCTGAGATAATTTGGGGGAAGGACGGATGGACGGACAACGGAATTTCAATAAAAGGCTTCGCCACTTAATAATAATTAACTGATTACTAGCCTTTTAAAATTGTCCTTTTTTATCAAATTGATGGAATCGAAAATTTATATGAACTACGTGAACAATAAAGGTTGCCACAATAATAATTAAAACAAATTCTAATAAAATGAATACACTTTGAATGAACTCGTGATTTTATGACATTTCGCCTTGAATTAACATATTATATCACAGGTTCAAATGCACATTATAAAAAATGTTTTTGAGCTCATCAAGCTCACTCTTTTGCTCTCCTTGCTACTCTGTTGGTCTTGAATAAATGGTATAATTCTTTGAAAAAGAACTACGCACTTATTGGCTCGCAGTGCCGTCCTAGCAAAAGTCCGGCCTGGAGAGTTAATGAATGGATCGGCCTTTTTTGCCTTAGGTTTGAAAAGATTGTTGTACATTCTTTTGCAATCTGTCCTTCTGCATTTAACTTTTTATTCCCTTTCAAAATGTCTCCATGACATTCTTTCACTTTGGCAAAGCAATTTTCTATTGAGATTTCAACATTCTAATTGGCAGTTCAACGTTTTTATTGTCATAATTTTTGTAATTATTTAAGTTTTTTTGTCTTTTCGACTTTTTTTTACCAGATGTCGATTTTTCTCTATGGCCAATGATATTCAAAATACCTTTTCACTGAAAGTTTCTCTTTGTAAAAACTCGCTATTTTACATACATTTTGTCGTCGCGTATAAAGAAGGCATGGTCAAAACCGCAGTTATAAATATTAATGACCATTTCCGTTGTCAGAAACGGTCATTAGCGGTTTTAAGCGTTATTTTTTTTGACTATCAAAAACAGTTATTGCATTTCATATGTGGATCATATTAACCCACACTTTGATGAACCAAATGCCTCTCATTATGGATATACCAATTTTACTTTTGATTACTTGACCATTTTTGACCCCAAAAGCTTCTTTCTTTCTTTCTTTGTTTTTGTGAAACCGAAATTTTTTCCACGTGAGTTTACCTTTTCATTTATAAATTTCTTTGTTCTTGTTCGAACTTAATTTGCCGTAATTTTTATCTTTGGTGTTTGAGCTTTATCTATAAAAAACGAATTAATTCTCTAGAAGTTTTCCATCCGCTTGTTCTTCTTGTCACGCTCAGCTAAATTGTAATTTCTTCAAAAGTTATCGTTTGGTACAGTGGTTCTGTATAATACATTATTTTAAAGTAATATTAAATTATAGCAAAGGATTGGATATATTGAATTTTTGTTGCCTGAATACAGGCCCATAATGACGTCCGTATGACATTAAGAAACCCGCTATTTTTTAATTTGGTTACATTGTCAGCGACTTGTTGATGCCGAAAAGTAAAACATTGCAGCATAGATGACTCTAACCTCTCTTTGGTTTTGCTAATGCTAATTTTTGCTAATGAATATGCATTCTTATGTCATAATACATTCACTCGTTTCACTTTTAGTATTTATATGACAGGTGAGGGACAAAATATTTTCTTGCAATTCCATTTCTTCTTTCTATAGTGAATGATTTCAGAATCATTGTAGCAGCTCACTTATCCGTGTAATTGATTGATCCAAATCATTCCAGCCCAATCAGTCATTTTAGCAGTCGGCACCATGACAGCACTCAACGTGAGTATTCCCTCCTGGCCGGGAGCTGTTTCTTTAATGTTAAATGTCGAGCGATGTTAAATACTCCATCATTATCTTCATGCCACTTTTTCATGTATGTTACAAAACAAAAACATCCTATTTTCAACACACTTTACTAGGTCTACCATTTCAGTGCCCGTAAATAAAATTGTGTCTACCGCACTGTTTCCATTTTCTATGAGAAGCACTAATATGAGTGTCAATTAGCGAATAAAGAATTTCCGTTACTAAACAAGCGTGACAATTTTATTTAATTGACATATTTTATGTAATATTATAATTCATGATTTATTATGTACAAAATTTTACTCAATGTGCTCATAACCTCTAAATAATTCCTACAAGTTTGACCTGGCCTACAAGTTTGAAGAAATTACATATCATCTTGACAAAGAACGCTATTCGACTGTCCCTTACATTCATTAAGCAGAACGAACTTAAATTTGTCAACAATAAATGTATGCTACTTAAGAGTGTATGACTTTGTATTTCAAAAAAGTCGCCACGTTGAATCCCCAGCGGTTTCGTGGCTCTCCAAAGTCTGACAAGATACTTTTTATGATCGCTATTCCCCGGTTTGCTCAACGCTCTTTGCCTGGCACCCTGGACAAATTTTGTGGAGAAGTATAAAGATTCCTTCCTTCAGGGGGTCAGGGGGGCTCCTGTGCGGCTTCACTGGTCCTTGGATAAGATAGCGTCTCTGGTACCTATATGCCGGAGAAAATGAGAAGATGGCTGCCTGTTATCAAGAGATGCTCAATCAAGAAATACACGTTGTTCTCGTAGCTCTGGCAGTTTGTGACTAACTCTCACATCGAAGGCCACAACCTTTTATTGAGTATCTTTGCTTCATGTACCTTATTGCTTGTACAAATGTCGTATGTGTGGTGGTGTATGTGTGCAGAGCCACACATACCCATCAATGTATAACTTAGATCTACTCTCCGCTACAGAAGGCGTGAGAAAAGTAGGTGATCTTCAGAAACAAAACACTGCCCGCCGTCGTTTAAATGGAGATAAAAGGAAGGACAAGCCACAGTTGAAACGGTACCATCTCATAACCGATAATGCAGGAGAAGAAGGAGGAAATGAAACATATTTGGAAACAGGTCATGTCCAAACTGTAGAAGAAGTGCAACAACCGCTCCGAAAGAAGGCCGTGACAAAGGCGGAGGTGAGTGAATAACGAGTGAAGGCGAGCCGCGTCCAGAGTGTCCTCCATAGAAGAAAGGACGGTGAGGGAAAAATTGTATAGGTAAAGACGGTTGACATCGAGGAGAATAATAAAACCGAAGAAATGGAAACATACTGCAGCAAAATAGGCTGCAAAAAGGGTAAACCGAAATAAGAATGCAAAGGAATGAACCAAGAGTAGAATCCAAGGTGGCAGAGAGTTTAGGTAGAAATAGAAATTTTGATTGGGACCTTCTAAAAGCAGTGACCCGTGTAGTGACATCCCCGTCATCATCTTCAAAATCCAACAATGACCAAAGTATTCAGGCCCTTCTTCGGGAGTATGATGATGTATTCCGTGCTCCTACAAGCCAAGACAGAATAAAAGGGTTTAAAACAAAAATAATCCTGAAAGAGGAAGCTGTGCCACGATTTCTGAAAGCACGACCCCTTCCGTACGCGGTACGAGAAAAGGTGAAAAGAATTAATAGAAATGGAACAATCTGGAATTCTCACAAAAATAGACACGTCAGAATGGGCATCGCCACTCGTTGTCCCCAAACCCAACGGAAAAGTCCGAATTACAGCTG
>JAHZNE010000361.1:0-31726 GCA_027744055.1 Callyntrura sp. NNG-2020 | reverse complement strand
CCAGTGAATGAGACAAAACTCCATCAACATGAATATCATGTAATTCAAATGGACATCGTGTCAAAACGGACTTCTTACATTGTACATCTTAGAAAATCTCATGACCTCTTTTCCCCTGAACACTTGTAAGAAACGGTGTCAAATAATTCTACCCACGTTCAAAGTTCATTTAAGCATTGTCGATGATTTATTTTTGTTAGAGATATTGGAGAAGAAGAAATTGAACACTATCAATGCCTGTACTCTGGAACGGTATCAACAACAGAGGGAAACCACGCCGGAATGGTGTCATTATCCTCTTGCTTTCATGATTTAAGCTTTGTAATGGCTACATCTTCTTATTTATCGTAATTATAACGAGATAAAATGAAATAAGTTAATAAATATTATTTTCTGAACATGTACATGTATTACATGTATTCAGGAGGGGCTGCTTCATCTAGAAAATGAACATTATCACGTTACCCCATGGATAAATCCTACCTCCCTTGCCGTTACTAGAAACAAGCGTTCTCTCACTTTTTCTACTGCACAGCAGTCCAAAGTGGCTATACGACTTAAAATCACCAAACCAAAGTCGTCTGCAAAGGAAGGTAGTGACGAAAAGGCGAGAAGTGATATTAAAACGGTTCCAGAGGAGGAGCTGAAGAAGGCTCGTCTTCAAATGATACACGATCAGGAAGTGCTCGATGACGAAAGAGAGGAAGATGACGATACTGAAGAAAATGACGTCGACGTAAACGAAATAGTGTCCACATTTTTATCTAAAGACAGCAACCTGGAAGAAGCCGTTTTTGGAGCATATCTCAAGCAAAAAAACATTGGGAAAAGACAACCAACTAAAAAACCCGTCAACAAGCTATCCAGGGTAATAGAGCTGGGATTGTTCACGGACGAGTCTTTTTATAAGAAATGGGAAGCAATGTATCCACAAGATACCGTGAAGAAAATTAATCAGTATCTTTTGGCATTAGTGAACAATGTAATTTATGATAGAACATGCTGGGATTGTTTACAGACGAGTCTTTTTATAAGAAATGGGAAGCAATGTATCCACAAGATACCGTGAAGAAAATTAATCAGTATCTTTTGGCATTAGTGAACAATGTAATTTATGATAGAACAATAGCACTTCTTTTTTTAGTAAAGTAAGTGCAAAATTGTTTACTAACAAGCAGTTTTAAACTCTAAACTCTATCCCTTTAGATGAACTATTTATACCAGCAACCGTCAATGGGACCAAAAATAACGTTTCGTTTGGTAAATATTGCGATACAAATAACTCTATTCCTTTAGATGAACTATTTATACCAGCAACCGTCAATGGGACCAAAAATAACGTTTCGTTTGGTAAATATTGCGATACAAAAGAACATTCCAAATGGTCTGATGCCCTCAGTAATTGCGGAGAGATACCTGGATTCGTTTTGTGCCTTCGCTGGAGCCAAGGATAGGGATGGCGCTATTTGGGATCATGCTATGATGATCAGTGGACTGCCGTTACGAGACCAAACAGGTGGTGACAATCTAGGTAAAGGTCACATAAATGAATTGTTACCAGGAGGAGTCGGCCGGGACTTTTGCCGGGACACAGTAGGTTTGTTATTGACTTTGCTATTTGTTTTTATTGCAGGCATCGCCTTTTCCTCCACCATGTGTCTTCGTTATTGGAGCTGCTCTGTGGTGAAATACTTCAAAGGTTTTGAAACAACATTTACCGCCGCCCACGAGTTAGGTCACAGTTTAGGAATGGAACACGATGGCGAATCTATGAACACCAAATGCGATCCTAAAAAGTTCATAATGGCTGCAATTGCTGGGAAGGGACAAATTAATTGGTCGCCTTGCTCTAATACGAACGTGAAAAACTTTCTCGGGTCGGGAGATCCCCGCGCTAAGGTTAAAGACCCGGCACATGTTCCCCGTTGTCTAACTAAGCGAGGGTCAAAACCGTCGGGGATCAGATATAAAACGGGACAATTCCCTGGTAGAATATTTGACGTGAAAAGGCAATGCCAGCAAGCGTGCAAACAGTGTTCTCCATACATAAAAAACAAAGCTCCATTTAATGTAAGAAGGCACTCATTAATTATATTTGTAAATTCAGTATTAAGTAATTACGACTGACATAATAATGTTGTTGTAGAACGTGTGTGTTACCCTGTTTTGCCAAAACCCTTCCAAAGAGGTATTCCCGGTACATCCGGCCTTAGAAGGAACAGCGTGTGGTCCTGCAAGCAAGGTAATTTGAGGATGATGTAAAAGTTTTGTGGTACATCCGGATATAAATTGTCCACGTGCTACTAATTTGGTTCATTCATTATGTTTTGGGGTTCATTCATTTAGAAGTCGTGCAGGAATGGAAAATGTCAGTAGTGCACTTACACGTGCGGGAATAACAGCGTCATCAATCAATTGCGGTCAAATTGTAATTTTTACTTGATGTAAATTGAGGTTGCCATTTTGTAAAGTAATTTGGTATCGTGTACTCAGGAATAAAATGAATGCAGATTTTACGTGATATACGCAATCTAAATGGCACTGTCTACCCTGGTCATAATTAGCGAAACAGTAACTTTCGATTGATTTCTAAGAGTCAAAAAACCTTTGAAATCGGTCAATCACAGAGTCATTTGTGAAATCCAAAATAATAACATCTACCTAACTGGACGTCATAATAGTCATAAACATTATATCATTCGCAACTCTGTCCTGCCTGTGCGACATCACTTGGCATTTTACTATAGAATGGTGATTAATTTTCAAACAAGGTTCCATTTTGTGAATACCATGCTATTAGAAGGACGCAACGCAGTGAAATTATTGTATCGCCAGACAACTTAGGTAGGGAATCTAATATAAAGCCTAGAATGGCTTCCGAATAACCGCCGAGTTAAAATGTGCAGAATTGTATGTACGACCATGTAATCAAATACAATCGCGTGAGCGTATCATCAGAGAGGTGGTCCGGAATATTATAGTGTCCCCGTCATCATTTTCAGATGACAGGAGGGCCATGATTACGCTACAATGATTGACAATGGGCTTCGTGACGATCAAGTTTACGTGGCTTTAGACTTTTAGAGAGAGAGAGAGAGAGAGAGAGCCCGAAAGACACCAAAAACATAACACAAAATGTCTGCTTCCTACTTCAAAATTTCTATTTTGATGCGTAGTTGAAACCTGCGGTTGTCCACACGAAATGATATTCTGATGAAAAAATAAGAATCGACTATTGAGCTCTCTTGTCAATTATACACGACCAAACTTGGGCTGTAAATGCAACATTTTACTTTTTGGATGAAAAAAAAAATGGTGACATGCACTGCAACTTATATGTACTTATGTAGATAGATGTATGTACCAAAATGTACCCGGTACTCAGTAGTAAAATGACTCCAGGAAAAAAGTTGGAGAAAAGTAAAATATGAATGTACACGACACTCGCAAGTTACGGACTGACCTTTCCACGGAGTGATTGTCCACCAAAATACAGGGAGTCCTGTACTGTATCCTCGTTCCCCGTCGCTGTAAAAATACCTACCTACTCATTATAGCTGATTTGAAAGCAGTTTTATCTCGTGAGATGTTCAGCTAAAACAATGAACATTTTAATCCAATTTGGATCTTCATTTGATCCCACGGTCGTCATCGCTCGACTGATTTTCCCCCTTATTTTTGTATTCTGTGGCTCTATTGAATCCGTAAGTGAATACAGTTTAAAAATGTATTTTTACGTCGCAGCACAACGCAGTAGTGTAATGGAAAGTCTTAATTGGTTACTGTTTATTGGACATGTTAAAGATCGAAGAACATTATAGACTTGCCTCTGTTGGATATTTCCATGAGGCCCTGCCTTGGGAAGACTGGGAGCTTCAACATCTTTCCTCGGTGAAGGGTCCAAATTTTCATGCAAATGGATTTCATGTGATAAATGCTACCTTTCCAGCGCGCAAAACATCGTACATTATACATTTAAGTAAAACACAAGGATTGTTTCACCCCGAGCAGTTGTGAGTCGAATAGAACAATTTTGTATCACGAGAAATTGTTTGAATTATATTGGGCTAGATTATGCTCTAAATTATTTGCAGGGAAATAACTGCAGCGGACGCTAGTCAACTTGACTGTTTTTATTCTGGTACAGTTACGGAGATTACAGGGGGTGTTTATACAAACACAGGAATTGTATCCCTTTCTACCTGTCATCATGATATGGGATTTGTAATTTTAAAAAAATATATGACAGCTCCATATTATCACTCATCCCTCATTTTTCTCAGGTAAATGATAAATTATCAAATTTTTATTGTGTAGGAAGGCCTTGTGCTACTGCCACAGGAACAGTATTATATTAGACCCCACGAGAGCCCTCTAAATCGTGGAAACTTTGTGAAAAGAAGTACAGGCTATGCTGCAACTCCGAAACCAACGGTGCCACATAAAGCATACAAAGTCAATTCTCCAAATAGTCCGTACAAACAAAACGTGGATGGTAATTGATGATTGACGAATAAATCACAAAAAACAACACTAACATTCTGTAGATTTTTGGGGCAAGTGTGAGAAATTAAGATAAATTGTCCAATTGTTTTGATGTTCCTTCGCAGAGATATTACGAGTCCCCCCTGAAGAGTTACAGAAAGCTAGTCAGAATCAGTCCCATAATCAAGACACATTAGACAATGAAGAATCAGATGACAACAATGATGATGAAGTAAGTAACGAATTGCAGGCACAGCTCATAGAAGATGAAGGCTGTGACGATGACGTCAGCTGCAAACTTTCCCTGCCTCCCGTAATGGCTGCACTTTCGAGCAGCAATAGCAAGAATAAAGAAAAGAAAATAGAAACGCAGAATGAAACGTCTAAAAAGGGGACTTTCTCGCTGCCAAAGGTGCAAGTTGTGGAAATTGCGGTTTTTACGGATACGAAATTGTACACCATTTGGCAAGATAGATATCCCAAGGACACGATGACCAAGATGAAGCAGTACGTGTTGGCGGTGATTAATAATGTGCGTGTATACCTAATGATGATAAGCACTAGTGATAAAGACACTGACATTATTATAGGGGTCGTCCCTACAGTATGGTAAATATAATGGTCTGTGTTCTTGCTTTGTGAACCAAGATGAACGCCCTGTACA
Organism: Callyntrura sp. NNG-2020; assembly: GCA_027744055.1. Lineage (NCBI taxonomy): Eukaryota > Metazoa > Arthropoda > Collembola > Entomobryomorpha > Paronellidae > Callyntrura > Callyntrura sp. NNG-2020. The sequence continues at coordinate 26,577 of JAHZNE010000361.1, read as the reverse complement.
AGCAGCCATCCATGACCGAAAAGATAAACTTCCGTCTGGTTTATTTGGAGGTGGAAACCAGCAAGCCCGCGAGCCTTAAAGACCACAAGGGTCATGCCATCAAGTACCTGAAGTCTTTTTGTTCATATGCTGCCGAAAAGAACCAAAATGGTCGCCTTTGGGATCATGCCTTACTTTTAACAGGGTTTGACATACTGGATGGTGGATCCAATTCCACTGCAGGGATTGCTTGGTTTAGCACCATGTGCATCAACGGCTATAGCTGTTCGTTAATTGAAGGTTTTACCTTTGGGTCCACGTTCATCACCTCCCACGAAATTGGCCACAGTCTCGGCATGGAACATGACGGGTCTGGTTCCAGCGTGGATTGTGACTCCGAGTCCTTTATAATGTCACCAACGACAGGAGGAGGAAAAACGGACTGGTCTCCCTGTTCTGTCAAGAATATGAAGGATTTCATTAGTGGTGGTTATCAAGGGAATCCCAAACCAGCCTGCATATTCAAAAGAGGCTCCAAAGCCGGTAAAGCCATTAAGTTCAGCAGTGGGACACTTCCCGGAGAGCAGTTTTCCGCCCAGGCACAGTGTAGTGCAGATTGCAAGCAATGTACGCCCTACATCAACCCTACGTCGCCCTACGATGTACCCCATTTTATACTCATAAATGCTTTGTTTATTTTGCACGTGTTGCAAAAATTTATTATAGCTATTGACAATAATAACCTGCTTCACATTTACCTTTTGTGTTCACGTGTTAGGATATGTGCCACCTACTCTACTGTCAGGAGATTAAAGGAAGATTCAAGGTTATTCGCTCCACACATCCAGCTTTAGAGGGAACGCCCTGTGCAAAAGGAAAGGTAACAGTAATAATGATTTTGTAAATTTTACAGTTCATCATGGCTTTGCGGAATAATGCAGGTGATCATTTCATTGCACACATCCTGTTATTATTTTAATTTTGATAGACTTGCCGGATTGGAAAATGTGAATGAATAGCATGCTAGTGGAAATACAGAGGAAATTAACACCCTTTACCAGCCCATATGATTGACGTAAATCGAACTTATGCCATTGTTGTCGTCTTCCGCCAATGTAATCGTCGGATTGTTTTTGATTGACGTTTATGTGTGACGTATTTACTGGTCATTATTATTGCTACTAATATATTTAAATAAATACATTGTTTATTAACTGTTTTTAATCCGTTCCATGATTACATGTGTATATAGAAATTTACTCTCGCATTTCTACGAACATTTTAATGATACCGACGACAGTACGAATCAAACATTTTTTAAACAAGTTAGAAAAAACAATATTTGGGAGATGAGCCGTTTTCCAGCCCCGCTCTCCGCGAAATTTAAATGGTTGTAGCTTACATCAATGGAGGTTCACCGCAAAGCTTCAAAAGCAAGAAAATGAAGGATTACAAATTCATTGTAGGGTTTTCAGTTCATCGTAACTCTGTTCGTAACATATAATGATTTAAGGCATTTTGCATTACCTCAACCATTGTACTCTGCATGCAGGTTCCCATGTCCAGGTAACTTTTACAGTTTTCATCCTTAGGGTCTAATTCTGTAAATACAAAGGAGGGGCAAAAAAATAATGGACAAGGATTACGTCATGTGACTCGTGTAGGTGACACAAAATGACACGACGTAAACTTTGCACTTACTGTTATCTGTAACACATTGCATGAGTGCGGTATGGGCAGGACCTACAAATTCTGGAGGAACATGAGACTCAATAGTCATCTTTAAAGTCGCCTCGGTCATCATGTCATTGTCATCCAACTACACGCGACATTGGAATTTTTAAAGTAAAAAACGTTATATGTCACCCAATGTCATTCAACTAATGAAACCATTTTTTTAAAGAAAAATTAATTTACCACATTGACTGTCTTCATGACGCACTTTACGACACACTGTAAGGGATCATAAAAACATGGTTAACTTTAGCTAGTTTTAAACTAACATTTCATTAAAAAAAATCAGCACGGCATGTTTACTGTTTACCCCAATTTTCTTCTGGTATTCCTCCCCAGAAATGTGATGAAGTTGCAGCTTGTCATTGCAAGCTTTAAAGGCTTTCATCATTCCCTTCAGCGTTCGTTTGGTCAGTTTTAAGCACTCCTTCTTTTGTTCCACGTCCAAACCCGCAGTCTTAAATCCGGATATTACGTTTAAGTTTAATTCAGGTATTGTGCGTCGTATTTTATTTTTTTTAAATGGGTTGATTACTTACCAGCATGCTTTGCATACAGATGACTAGAGCGAAAACTACAAATAGAGAAGTCTTCTCCATTTTTCCAAACCAAAGCGTTAACGCTGGTACTACTTGCAAGGAAGAAAAAATGGCAATTTTTTAGCCAAAAGCTGGAGAAGAACTAACTTGAACACCGAAGAGAAATCCGTGCGGCTGAAATTTGAAACTAAAGCAGTTCTTCTTCACAGTTTACCATTTATGAATACGCTGTTATTGTTGATTGTGGAGGAGGGCAAATTCACATAATCATAGGTTTTGTTTGCACACCTTCATTTCGTCAGTTTACTATAATAACTGCAATTACAGGGCGGCTAGCCACCCACAAATAAGTGCAGGGGTCAGAAACAGGAAGCCGTCAAAATCCTTTTAATATCGTATGATTTTTGTCGGACAATGAATGAGGAAAGGCAACGACGAGCGCTTTGATTAAAACTACCTACCAAAATATGTGGAATTATTGTTGGTAGTTTTGTAACCATTATACATCGTCGCCGTCTACACTGGAAATCAACGTAATGTAAATTCGTAAATACGCGACCAATTATTATAATATTTTGCTTTACAAAGATGATTCTTGAACCGTAGAACTTACAATAATGTAAGTGGAAGCGATAGTTTATTAATGCTTTTGTATGAAAGCTATTGTGATACAAATGAACAGAAAGAATTTCATGTAAAAAAGCCATGATTCATGATCATGTGTTTAGACTTATCCCATAATGAGCTTATACGTCATACGTGTTGATCTTCAGGAAACGTATATATTTATTTGTGTCAAATCAAAAGCTGTATGAAACGATACATTTATTTTTAACGCTCAAGAGATATATTGTTTTAAGTGGTAGAAGTTATCCGGAGAACTTTGGACCTAAGCCAGTCGGTGGCAACCTTGACGTAAGAGACCGTTGACTCCACGACCGGACAGCCGATAAGCCACGGTTTTCTAGTAAAGTACACGTGAAGAGACGAGATTCCCTCTAAAATATATTTTAAAATACCGTTAGCACACCGCTCGCATACATTTTACACATAGTACTTTATCGCAAGTTGGTTATAATATTTTTTTCACGTAATGTTACACACGCACCTGTTTGTTGGATATCAATGGCACATTGGGGAGTTCTTCCAGCCCCGAGAATCAGCTTTATAGGTAAGATTTCATACAAAAATGTTTACAAATGAGAAAATACATTAGGAAAGTCGAATATTTATTTATGGTGAAAGGTAAGCGTACGGTCATTTTATGGTAGTTTTAAAAAATATTGCACTTTACCCTAATTGCAGGTGATGGAGGCTTCTCAAATCTGCGACTGGCAAGTTTTCCAGCAGTAACGAATCCAAACCCGTGAAGCTGCTTGGTGCGCTTGTTGTAAAGGGCGAATACGGGAACAATTTCCCTGCATTGGGTGTCCTCATACTGTTGAATTGAGTAGAAGTTGTGGAATCCTGTGACAAAATGTAAAAAAGATAAGCACTTTAATTATTTTGCCAAGTAGATATTTTACAACAGCAATACAACTTATCATCATGCACATGCAAACGTTTATTTTACGTTATGTTATACGAAAACGCATTAAAATAGCAAAATATTTCTGTTCCTTACCCATGGCGTGTAAGCAATTATTTTTTGTCCATTTATCGTTTTCATTTTCATCTTCAGATTCTGGACGGTTTAATGGCACTTCCAAGAGGTTTGCTGGACCAGTTCCATTTTGCATCCAAAGACCGGTACCAGTACCGTCCTGGTTGAGTGAGTTGAGAGTTCGGCCAGTGGTACAGATAGTCGCTACAACCATAATTTCCGACACATTTTAGAAGGATGTATCATGTTTACAATATCATAACGTTGTTTATTAATAAATGTAAAGAAGATTTACTTGGATGAACAAAGTATGCTGTAAGTACGAAATAGTCTTGGTCATAATAAGTGGCATTTTGGTACATCGGGATGGCATTGTAATTATGCGTGTTTAGCGTGTTACGCACTTGACTCTTCTCAATCTGAACGGATAAAAGTAAGAAATATTTTAAACGAAAGTATTTTTGTGAAAGTGAGATCGGGTGGGACATCACTATCACTTGCCAACATTTGGATTCCAGCAATAATTCCATTGACGTCGTATAAAAGACCAACTGCGACGTCCTCTGGTCGGATGTATTGAAACCCATTAAAGTGTCCTCCATTGGTACAGTCATTGCCAACCTGAACCCAGTTTTCCGAATTGATTAGGGAATCATTTAGGGTTCTGGGAAAGGGGGCAAACGACTCAAAAGTTCCTAAGGTTTACCCCGTCAAGGGTTGGAAATGGGGAAAAAATTGTTGGCGATTAGAAATTCTCGGTTTTGCCTTCGTCCACGAAAAATACATTAGTACATACCTCTTAAATCGTTCCATGGTGGGTCATGTGCCGCCGTTACAGCATAACCTGAGAGTAAGTAAAGTGACAATTTTTTTTACAACGTTAGATATTTCATATTGACACAACTTTTTTAAAACTTACTGCAGACTGCCACCAGAAGGGCCAAAGGCAGCAGTAATTTGTTCATAATTGTACTTTTGGTGATATCTGATCCCGCAGACGGAAACAAGGTACTGATTACTTGACGTGAGGCTTCCTGTACGAAAAGTACCGTTGAACACGTCTCACTGCACACTTTAATGCTTATGATTTTATTGATCTTAAAAAAAATAATGGCTCGTCTGAATAAATTTAGTTACACAGTATTTGAGGATACGCTTGGCTGCACTTGCACAATACACGGTGAACTTGGATCGGGATAATTATTTTTGATCAAGCAAGATATACAAACAATACTGATTTGTATTTACGCATTCTCCATTGTCGCAGCTTCATTAGGGTTATCAATAAGGATTGTGTACAATGTACCATACAATATACAATACATAGATCGGGTACAATTTTTTCACGCAACACCACTTTGTATGGTCATGAGTCATGACCCGTATAGGGAATGAGGTTTACTAAGGATGTGTGCATTTTCGTTTTGCTTCCATCAAGATAGATTCTAAGATTATAAAGATGAAAGCAAGCTCCATTTTTAAAAAAGTTATTTGCCCTTGAACTTGAACTCTAAACGTGTGCTGTGTGATCAGTGGTTAACACCTTAGTTCCTCACTGGAACAGCACACAGGGCAATGCATTCCTACTGTGAACGGACCGTGCCATAAAATGAACATATTCGCATACCTAGACAGCCCCACTCATAAAATCCTCCCACGCTCTTTTAATAATGACAAAGAGAGTGTCCGTGTGAACCAATGTAAAAAACAATTGTGTACTCAAGTTTCCTTAAATTCTTTGCAAAGAGTGCGGCATGGACAGTACCTACAAATACTGCAGGAACATGAGACTCAATAGCCGTCTTTAAAGTTTCCTTGATGATCATGTCATTGTCATGTGCATCCAACAATACGGACATTCGTTTAATTTATCACATTGACTGTCTTCATCACGAACTTTAAGACACACTAATGCATATTTTAAAGAAGTTCCAAGGCCGACAAAGCCATTAAATTTAGCGGTGATAAACTTACAACAGAGCAGTTTTCCGCCCATGCGCAGTGTAGTTCAGAAGGCAGACAATGCATGCCCTACCCTACGTCGCCCTACTATTTACTATGTACCCCATTTTATATATCCATAAATGCTTTGTATTTATTTTGCATGTGTTGCAAATAAAAAATAAAATGATATGAGAAGCTGAACATTTTGGTATGTTAAAGTTGCAGTAGTAGAAGAAGCTTGACAGTAGTGGTTTCCTCGACTGAAACTTTAACCTGCTAAAGCCTGGCGATCAGAATTCAAGTATCAGGGGNTATCAGGGGGACGAGGGGGACATTCCCACGGTGTGATGTATTGTGGCCCCTCCCCTCCCTATCCTTTAATGTAAATCTCCAAATCCTTGAGTTCCATTTTGGTAATGTACTCTGACGATGAGTTATCGTCATTCTGTAACAAAGAAAACTCTCTTTACTGAAATTGTTACCCCGAAACAATGATTTCATTTAGTGTAACGATACGTCCTTTATGGGGGAAATGTGCTGTCCCCAGAAAAGTACTTTAATATGAAGGTCGCTTGTTCTTCGTATTATGGACCACTCCTCAAAAATTATGTATATGTAGACCTATATGAGTTACATAAGTTTGCCGATTTTGGTGCCTTTAAGGGTGACGTGTATAGGTGTCACGGGGGTCTAAGTTCAAATGTCCCATCTACCTTTGGATAGTACGTAAAATGACGTGAAGTATCAAAATAGCAGTACTCTTTGAGAAGACTTCAAATTTCACAACTACCTACCTACAACGCTTTTCTTATATTTATAATTGCTTCACACAGTGATGAATGTTGAACAGAACTTACAATTAGCGAAAGTGGTAGCGATAGTTTGTTAATGCTTTTAGATGAAAGGCTGTTTAATAAAAATGAAACGAAAGAATTTTCCATAATGAAAAAAAATCATGTTTTCAGGCTTGCGCCATAATGAGCTTATAGGTGGTCTTCAGGAAAGTTAAACCATATTTATTTGTGTCAAATCAATGCTTGAATGAAACGGAACATTCTCACATTTATTTTTAACGCTCAAAGGTATATCGTTTTCGTTTTAAATAGTAATCAAGCCCTTATCCGGAAAGCTTGGATTTGAGCCAGCCGGTGGCAACGCTGAAGTAAGAGACGGTTGTCTCAATCACTGGGCAGCCAATAAGCCACGGTTTTTCAGCAAAGTATACGTGAAGAGACGAGACTCCCTCTAAAGTATTTCAAAATAGCATACATTTTATTAATACGTAGTACTTTGTCGCAAGTTGGTTAAAATATTTTTTTCACATTAAGTTACCTCTTTGTTGGAGATTAAGGACACATTCTGGAGTTCTTCCCTCACCAAGAATCAACTGTACGTGAGCACATTACAAAAATGTTTACAGATCGAAAAAATAGGAACGCTGAGGAATTATTTTTGATAAAAGCAAAACGTGGTCAGTTGTGGAAGTTTTAAAAAAATATTACGCTTTACCCTAATAGCAGGCGATGGAGGCTTCTCAAATCGGGGGCTGGTAAGATTTCCAACAGTGATGAATCCAAACCCGTGAAGCTGCTTGCTGTTCTTGTTGTAAAGCCCGAAAATGGGAACCATTTCATTGCATTGGGAGTTCTCGTACTGTTGAATTGAGTAGAAGTTATGGAATCCTGACAAAATGTGAAAAACATAAACCCATTAATTATTTTGTCAAGTACTTGTTTTACAACACGCATACAACTTATTATCCCGACTGTATAAAGACATTTCATTTCAAATTTTAATGGGAAATGTTTTTTACCCATGGCGGGGAAGCAATTATTTTTTGTCCATTTATCGTTTTCATTTTCATCTTCAGATTCTGGACGGTTTAGTGGCACTTCCAAGATACTTCCTGGACCAGTTCCATTTTGCACCCAAAGACCGGTACCAGTACCGTCCTGGTTGAGTGAGTTGAGAGTTCGGCCAGTGGTACAGATAGTCGCTACAACCATAATATTCCGCACATTTTAGATGCATACTTCATGTTTCGAATTTTTTGTATGAAATATGCCATATTGGTATATCATTATATCAAAAGCTTCTACGTTCATTAAATTAAAATTAAATAAATGATGAAAAGAAAGCTTACTTGGATCAACAAGGTATGCTGTAATCACGAAATAGTCTTGGTCGTAATAAGTGGCATTTTGGTACATGGGAATGGCATTGTAATTCAGCGTGTTTGTGGAGGTAAGCACTTGACTCTTCTCAATCTGAACGGATCGGATAAAAGTAGGAAATATTTTAAGCAAAAGTTTTTTTTGTGAAAGTGAGGTAGGGACGGGTGGGACACAACTTACCAACATCTGGATTCCAGCAATAATTCCATTGACGTCGTACAAAAGACCAACGGCGACGTCATCGGGTCGGATGTATTGAAACCCGTTAAAGCGTCCTCCATTGGTACAGTCATTGCCAACCTGAACCCAGTTTTCCGAATTGACTAGGGAATCATTCAGGGTTTTGGGGAAGGGGGCAAACGACTCATTTTTGCCAATCAAGAAAGAACCTACAAGGTTTATACAGTCAAATAGTAATTGGAAAATATATTGGCCATTTCAAATTGTCAACGTAAAATTCACATATACAACGTACCTCTGAATTCACTCCATGCGGGGTCATGGGCAGCGGTTGCAGCAGAACCTGAGTGTAAGAAAAGTGGCGTAAAGAAAGATTCACAAAAACCGTTATATACTTCATATTGATGCAACTTTTGATGTAAACTTACTGCAGACTGCCACCAGGAGGGCCGAAACCAACAGAAATTTGTTCATAATTGTACTTTTGGCGATATCTGATCCCGTAGACAGAAACAAAGTACTGATTACTTGACGTGAGGCTTCCTGTACGAAAAGTGCCTTTGAACACGACGCACTGCACACTTTTATGTTGATGATTTTATATTGATTTTTAATTGAAGGATGATTCGCCCGACTAAATTAAGTTACACCATTTGAGGATGCACTCGGTTGGACTATACCATACCACTGTGAACTTAGGTCAGGATAAAATTATCTCTTATCAACTGTGATGCATAAATAAAACCTATATGTATTTACACAGTCTCCATCATTACAACTTATTTGGGGTTATTGAGGTTAAAATCGGTTGATGGGGTACAAATTTTCTCACGCAGCACCACTTTGTACCATCATATCACGATCATGACTCTTGACCCGTATAGATATCGACTCCTTTACGGATTGGTGTGTATTTTCATTTTGCTTCCATCAAGTGCGCTTATGCAGATTATGCAGAATCAATTTCAAAACCAACGATGAAATGCAAGTTTTTTTTCAAACGTTATCTGTCCTTGAACTTGAACTTCAAATAAAAGACACACACTATAACGATTGGCCAACACAATCTATAGTAATCACGTATGTCATCAGTGGTTGCGGGTACATAAAGTATTCAAGAATGTGAAACAAAAGCGATTGATTTTACATTTTGAAACGGAAATATCAAACGAGCTGTTTGTTTATGTGACACGGACAGCAGCGAAGACGACGGTCTAGTTTTTAGTTTTGAGCAAATATTCCTGAAAAATAAATATGCATGGATGGTTTGCCACGGGGAGTGGTTCTTTCTAATTAGTAGTCTTTGTTAGCTAAATCTATGATTCGATCGATAAAGAAATTGTTTTTTTTTACGATCGCATTATCGCATACAATAAGTTAATACTTACAAAGTATGAGCAATATTTGCAGTTCATTCACTGTCTGATATTTTTTTTCAAACCGCGACAATCAAGTTCATTAATTTTATGAAATTAACATATTATTTGGTCGTGTAAAGAAGCAAGTGGCGGAAAGTATTACATGAATTAACTAAATAAAGTTCTTTCCTCGCTGGAACAGCACGTATGGCAGCGTATTCGTACTGTGAACTATGAAACCGCATATCATAAAATGAATACATACACATACTAATACAGCCCTGTCCATACAAATCCTCCCACGCACTTTTAGGAACATTATATATGTCTTCATGACAAACAGACAAACGACCTCTATGTGGGAACCCAATTTAAATTACAATTTACCAGTGTTTCCCTAAAATCATTAAAATAAAATCACATGAAAAACATAAGCACTTTGCTAGAAGAGGCATGGCAGGGTTTCGTCGGCCGAAACGTCGGGCATTTCCGCCCAGCAATACGTTATGGCTCCTCCCATCCCTATATCTTTTAATGCGTCTAAATCCTGGGGGACATGGGACCCCCGCGTCCTAGTTTCTCTATCTATACTGGTTTGATTTGAGAAGCTGAATTTAAAGAAGGGAATTCGAAAGTTGTATACCGAAGGCAGGTATACTACTGGGGACAGTCATTTGCCGGACTAAACTAAATGTCCTAATCAATAACACCAACAATACCAATTAATACAAAAAAGTCGACGTAATCAAAGCCAGAGATTAGGTACAAAAAAAGGAACGGTATAACAGGTTAAAGTGCAAGAGTCAATCACATTTAACTCCGTGCGTAGGTTGTTGGAGTACTTTTTTAATTTTATTGTTGCTTAAAAGTATTCTTAAAACTTAAAATCCATAGCACAAAACAGAGTACGGAACGGCCACCAAGAGTATTTCACAATTTGTAATGTAAACATGAGTACATGCATTGCATTATTGCATATATACTACTTACGTTACGTTGAATAATTTATTATGAAAGCCGTCACTTTGATTACATAAACCCTATCATTACTAATTCATAGTTTTTTTACTTCACATCTTTACTTGGATATCAATAACTGATTTCCTTTGCTGACTCAAAGCATATTTTTCTTCGGTCATATTGGACTCTCTTTTCCTTTCCCCTCGAATGATGCAAGGTACAGGATAGCATATTACTGCGGACAAGATTAGGAAACCTCCCGCAACATAAAATGACATGTCGTAGTTCTCTGTTATTTCTTTCAGATAGCCTAAATAGAAAATTAAAACGTTACGGTTTATAAGCAAAGGTTATCATCTCATTTATCTTGTTTCTACAATAATTTAATGATCACAAGACAGAAAATAACCCTCGTGATTTCCCTCAAGTAAAATTGTCTGTCTCACCTCCAAAAGAATTACTAAAAAATGTGGCGACGCCCATAAACAAAAGAGAAAGACCAAAGGCAACGTTAAATTTTTCTTCTCCAACAAGGTCCATTATAACAATTGATCTCAAAGAAGCAAACATAGCTAAAAAAAGGAATGTAAAGAAATTAATTAATTACTCAATTATCCGTACCATCACCGATCAGTAGTAATACTTCACCGTAATGCGATATTAAATTTTAATTTGCCCACCAAAATAAAGTCCAAAGACAATCGCACAAACAATCAGCCAGTGATGTTTGGTGGAAAAGGGGTACAAGATCGTAATTAGTCCACCCACAGTTAAAGCCACATTTGAGATAATCAGTGAATGACCTATTTTATCCGCAAGAATTCCAAAAAATATACGTCCGACAGCATTTGTTATTCCCAAAATAGAAAGAAGAACCACCGCACTCCCTTTGCCGATGTGCTTCGCGGCGCTGTCTAAAAATATGACGGACAATTATGTGACTTCAAAATTGGATTCTATTAATTATACAGGATTGACTATTGCAATCGTGTAAAATCGGCACGCATTTTGTTCTTGTTTTGTTGTTGGACCTACCAACGAGAAATCCAATGGGCGCAAAATACCCCATCATTATGAGAGATCCGGAAAGGCAGACGATCAGATAGGAAGGAGTAGTCAGTAAATTTAACACTACTTGTTTTATAGGGGCAGCTACTTCGCAATGCTTCACATCCGACTTTCTAACCTTGACAGCTTGACAGGGGCGAATAAAGACTTGCACTTTTATACCAGATATATTTATCACGTCATGTATGAGTATGAGTCTTGAATACGTGTTTTGCGTACCTCGTGTAGGGAGCTCTGCGTAAACCATTCCAAACGTAATGGAGAATGCACAAACCATCCCTTGAAATATTATTGCCCCTTGCCAGCCGTAGTCTTGTAGTACTCTGTATATTAGCGGCGGCATGGCTATCATGCCAAAACCTGTGCCGGAAACTGTAACTCCGGTTGCGAGCGCCCTATTCTTAGAAAAGAACAGGCCGACGATGACCACAGATAAGGTAAATAATATTCCAAAACCAATGCCGGTCAATACTCCGAAGCCGAAGAGAAACGGCCAAAAATTGGGTTCATCGGGAGAAAATAGCCAAGACGAAAAAATTCCTGTGGTGGAAATCACAGATCCTAGCATGGCAGCCCGCCGAAAACCAATTTTTTCCGCCAGGATAGATGCCAGCGGTCCTGAATAAAAAATAATTTTTAGGTATATTTTTTAACTTCGCCAAAAATGAGTCTTCTTCCTTTTTTACCTATCAACAAAGTCACCCCCAGAAGAATACTGCCCACCAGCTGGTACTTGACAATTGTGATAGACCCACTGTGAAGTGTTACATTGGAGCCCGTTCCATTATTTTGTTTTGTCAGGTCTTCCGTTACAACACTGTAACTCAGACTGATCCCGTCAACCACAAAATTGGTACAAAATGCAGCCACTACTATCAGCCAGCCCCGCAGTCCTTCCGGTGCGTAGGGCTCCATTTTGGTGATGCACTCTGAGTCATCGTCATCCTGTAACAAAGAAAACAGTCTTTACTCACTTTTTTTTTTATCCCGAAACGATAATCTCATTTAAGACAATTTATAAAATGAGTAGACAATTTTTGTACGTTTGGAAAATCTGTTTTCACCAGCGCCTTTAATTCTACTTCTCCAACTTGCACAAATTCACTTGGAATAGGACCCTTATATTTCATGTCTATATCCCGTTTTTAGTATAAATGAGCCCAGTTTGTACCCTGCGTGGGCGTTTGTTCTTAAATCAAAAATAACACCCACTTTTTGTATGCATGAACGTCTATTTCTGGAGAAGATAAATGTTATCCCACTACATTTTCACCTTCTGCACCTGTCGCCACACACTTTCAATTTTTTTGCAGGTCACATTATATTTCCAATTTTTTAAAGCTTTATCTTCTTCAAATATTGTGACGATTACAATCTGGATGACAAACCAAGACTATCATATTTGAAACAAAAGCTCCCATTCAAACCACCGCACCGGCGTATGGCGTATGGCATATATATAACAAAACGTTGAAGCCTCTCTGTAACAGCATTTCAGGAGACGGACACTATTACTCCCTATAAGAGTGGAATATAGAGGTGAAGTAACAAGTAAGCACACCAGTAAAATAGTTCCTCTGTGCACGAACAGTCTTCGGGTTGACCGCTAATTGCAATACGTTATAGGGAGTAGCGTTCATTTCGTGGAAAATAAAAACAAAGGAAATCTGAGAAACCTCAAGTATTGACTAGTTTACCCTGCCCACTACTGCCATACCATAGCTCTCTCTCTGTGTATAATAATAGGTGAACCTTTATACACAATACACAGCGTCAGCGTAAGTGTGCTGATTGCTGATATTGGACAGACTGACCACTGGTCACGAATAAAAGCACCGCACAAACTGTAGCAACTTGTACAAGGTTTCTGGTTTTGTTTTACCAACAAAAAAAGAAAGACGTGGTTTAAATCGATAACGACACAACAATAAAAAGTTTAATGTTTTGGAAGGAAGTGACATACCACGCTCTAATATTTGGCCAAGGTCCTAATTATACAGCAATACGAATAAACCGTACAATTTCTATTAGTGAGACCTACCTTAATGCAAAGTCCCATATGTGCCCCAGTTAATGTACACTTTTAAAATATTGAACCAAAAGAGACTTCAACTAACTTGTCTACGATCTTCGTACGATTTATTTTAACTTTCGCTTCGTCTCCTTTCTGTTCCCAGTGGTGTCATGCCATGCAAGCAAGGCAGCGCGGCTTGAGCTTAACAGTTCTCGTAAGATCACTGAAGTTAACAAAAGCTAAAACTGCGATGGGTGACCGTTTCACAGGAGTCAGAGCTGCCTTACGAATCCTCACTCGGCTCGGTGTGTGCTTATCTGTCGATCTCTGTGGAACCTTGCGTTGTGGCTAACACAGAGTAAAGATGTTAAGTCAGTACGGGGTGTAGGTAGGTTATGATTATGATCATGGGACTCTGTCCCATGCATGCCAGATGGTCACAAGGCAAGTGACATGGTGTCATAGTCATAATCTCCTCGTAGAGTTTCCCTTCTCTGAGAGAAGGCCATCAGCATAACGACCCAGTACGGGGCGCTGAATGTGCATAAGAAATTAAATTAAATTAAAGTATGGCATGCAAAGTAAAATTTTTACGGTGTGTTTCTTTTATGGCCAAAGTGGTTAAATCAAAACCGACCAGTTTCTTCGTATTTATCCTGAGCTGTACACCCTACTTTACTTTTACTTTAGAAAATGCTGTCAACATTTTCTTCTTGGGAGGAAAAGATGGAAGAAGCGAGTAGGAAGGTGGCATGATAGAAATCATTAAGTCGGTCATTAAAAGAAGTTGTTTAACATCCAACTTACCCTTTCCCGTCTTTGCGATATTTTATATACCCATGTGCACCAGTTCCATAAAAATACAAAAACAAGAGCAAAGAAATAAATCTCCCGTATACTGTGACTGTTGCTTGTCGTGTGGGTAAATACATACACGCACAGGTAGTTTGAGCATGGCCAACGGCCATAGTTATAAACCTGTACAAGAAAGCAAAAGCCAACGTCACACAAAATTACATGAAACATGTTTTTTTTACGAAACGACGTATAATACAGCTGAACAAACTAATTATTGTAAATTGCGGGAATGTCTCCAGTCTCCAGCACTCCAATAAAGAAATAACAAAAAGAGCGCATAATGCACATGCAATGTATCAAGTGTCAACCCCATAAAACATTCAAGGAAGGAGATTACAGGGACGTATGCCATCGCCACCGTGCAATTATTGCAAACACACTCCAGACGCTGCTGGACAACGACGTGGGGGCACAAAAACAAACTACTTGTGTTGAGTTTTTCCTTTTAACTCTCCAGCAGAATCCGGTTTCAACATGAACACACCGTGTACAGTGTACACAGGAAAAAAAGTAGACACGTTGAAAGAGAAGGGGAAACACAAGCCACAAAAGCGTCCTGCGAATGGATTTACCTTTTGGCAACCAAATTTGGCAGACCTTTACGCATTAGCTGTGTGTAATGCAATATTGATATTCGGTATAAAATGTAAGAACGACTGCTGTGTAATTTTAAATAAAAGAATACTACTTGACAGGGATGTACACAACGTCGAAAATCCAATTGCCTTTTTGACGTAAGGCTGTAATATTTTTAAATCAAAATATATTTTGATCTCATTTTATAGGTAACTCTGCAAGAACGAGAAAGGTTTAAACATACGCTATATGCCACACTGTGCATGTCATGCCTTAAAGGCTTAGTTTTTCCTTTGTTCTTGCAAAATTGAAAAAAAACCAAAAATAATATGTTTTTTTTAATAATAATATCTATCACGTGGTGTCCCTATGTATTACAATACCTTAACTTAAATTAACTTTAAAAATTGGTCTGAATGGAAAATTTATGATGATAAAACCAAAAATAATATGTTTTTTTAATAATAATATCTATCACGTGGTGTCCCTATGTATTACAATACCTTAACTTAAATTAACTTTAAAAATTGGTCTGAATGGAAAATTTATGATGATCCCGTTGAGTTCTTACCATGAGGTGACACTGATACCCACACTAAAAACTGATTCTATCAAGGCTAATTTAAATCAAGATAATCAGACAGGTTTACATATGATCTTCCTGTATGTAATTTTTTGAGCCTGATTGATTCGTAAACAACGAACTTATCAGCTAACTCCACTGAACTGAAATAAAATGATTATTAGTACAAGGAAAATTTGCTTTCGCTTACACGGTATTCATCCAAATCCACCGGTTTTAACGACTCCAACAGTTGCAAACTGCTTGTCAGCACGTACGGATTTGGGACAGCCTTTATTTCACTGTTTTTCCTTGAACTCCTTCGATACTGCACAGTGGCAATTTCATCGTTTGCAACAAATGCACTGCTCCGAGGGTCTAGGTATTGATAAGACATGACAAGATGATAACCTCACTGTATATACAGTTTTTATTCGGTTTCTACATAAACGTGTGTCACAGTCACCGTCTGTGAATTTTCTACTTTTTTCTCTTGTGTGTGGCAGCCCCTGTAACAAAAATAGAAATGACAATTGACATTGTGACAGTTGACAATGCATGCTAAATTGAAATTGTTCTGCTAGTCCATTATGGAATGTTTAGCTAATTTTAAAAGGAAAATGTCAATTTTTTATATTTATTTAGCGTTTGCAGGAAAAGTATTTTGTGGTGTGTTTTGCTGAGTCATAATAGACCACGGATGCATATATAACATATAACCTGACATTTTTGCTGTTTCACTACTTTTGACTTTGCATTACGCAACATTACACTCTAAAAATATACTTTGGCAATATTTACAAAAATTAAACCTTCGCATTGTCTTCTTTTTTGGTTTATTGTAGCAAAGACGTAACGTTAACATTTTGCACAATATTTTGAAAGAATAACCAGCCACCTCTGACATCTCATCGTTGTATGTAAGTATTGAATATAAGTCGATTTTGACAGGTAGACACACTACAAGACAAGGCAAAAAATTTTAAAACGTAAAATATGCATAGGCAGGTCGAACTCTTGTTGAAACTTTTTGGAAGTACGAATTAACTTGATTCAAGATATTAAAAATCGGATTATTCCCCCATTCTATCAATAAAATACATTTTTACAATATGTTATGACTCCCGTAGCTTTTAGTTTCATATATACGATTGGTTGGACAAACGGACTACACGTTTGACCAGTGAAAATGCAAAACCTGTTCGTTTCAGAAATAAAAAACCCAATTGAAACCAAAATTTGGTGTGATGAGTCACACTTTACTAACAAAAAATGTCCGTTAGTGTAAATTTTCCCTTGCGCTATGATTTACATCACGTCAGATGTTTTGGAATATAGTTGACAATTTATGACAAATCAAAATTCATTAGCCACTTTTGTGTCATTTTAGGAGAAACATAGCATTCAGTCGAATTAGAGAGTAATTTGACTATTTTAACGCGCATTACATGCATACTCGGTGGAGGATTTGTACCTACTCCCGCAAACCCGTTTTCATAATTAGTACACATACATATGTCCACCGCATAAAAAATATAAAATACTTTACTTGTAACACCTACTGTTTAATATAGCCAAGTATTGCGTAGATATATACCTAATATGCACAATCGTGACATCAGGTCTATCATGTGGTTCCTTTTTCCACAAGGAAGTAGAAAAAATATATTCGACGAAAATACCTGCTGCAACTGTTGGTTAACATATGAAAATAGTAATGCCACCAAAACCCGCAAAGTATCAGTGCTAATTACAGAAGAAATGCCATCATAAATTATTTTAATGAGTAAAACAGCGTTTGCAGTATTGCAGTATTGGATGAATTTAAAATAAGCAGTAATTGGCTAAATTTTGTGGATGGGTATTACATAAAGATTCCCCTTATAATCTCCTCCTTGAAATATTATAGAGTAAGTACCTACACAGATATACCTACTTCGATTTTTGACGTATAGTTGTTTAATACAGGGAATCTGCATCCACTACATAACATTCGTCATCATCACCCACCACTACCACACATCACAAAAGGGAGTCATCAACCATCCAGCAGCCTGTACTAAAGAGGTCAACAAAAATTTAATAAAGTGGAATGGAGTGTCCCATAAAGTTTGTGGTGAACGTGTTGGAATGCGCTAGATATGAGGTAACGCGTCCCCTACTAATGTCATACTCCATTAGGCTGGCTCTAGTTGCGGCTGCATTTTGATTATTGCTGGACCACGTATGTATACATCGTATCGCCAAACTACACACGCTATGTAAAACATAATACGACGATGACACAAGAAGACAGGATAACAGGAAGGAAGCCCACCTATAATATTACACCATCCAGATAGTAGGAAATACCAAGTACTCAAAAGGGGTCTCCCAACTAACCAAACAAGAAAGGCGAGGAATTCCAATTTGATCAAATTTTGGAAAGAACGCAGAAGCCTTTTATACACTATAAACAAGGCTGCTTTTGAGTATGCAGTAATAACAATGACGCCCGGGTAAAATAGGGGAAAATATGCGTTCCCAGTGTAGAAGGGTTCGTAACGAAAATTCCGGGCTGGAAGGATTTCGAGAGAAGAGATGCGCGTTAGGGAGGAAAATATTCTAGAATGGGTGTACTTAAACGAAGTTTCACTCGTTCTATGCATATCGCGTTGCGTTTGTGGATAAAACGCTGGGGCTGTGTTGTAGATAATAGGAAAACTGACATAAAAGACGGGATGATGAGAAGAATGATGAAGATGCTAAAAAGTGGTGGTATGAAAAGCAAATTCTTTCAGTTCATGACTTCCATTGGAATGCGTCGTTTGTAATAATCTGAGAGAGAGAGAGAGAGAGGCTTTTTATGAAATTTTTGTCCTGGAGAAAAAGCATTGTTGGGTAGGAGCCGTTGAGACCCCTTATTTTAGAGGTGGGGTGTCGCGGACTTTTTGTCAGTTTTCCTACTGATACACCGCTGGGTGACAACAACTTTGGGGACTTGTTGGTCTTCCTCAGAAGACAAGCTATCAAGTCCGGGAGGGAAAGCAAAGGAAATTTTTGGGGTGAAAGGAGACAGTTGTGGGCGGCTTCAAAATGTAAGCTATTGAGTCGTTTTCAAAAAATTGTGGCTGGGGATGTTCCGATTGATAGCTCGGCTTGCCCTTTTTTGGGCAGTAGCCGAAGCGATTTTCAACGTTCGGCTGGGGGAGGATGTAACACTCTACTGGGAATTGGACTATTCAGCTGGTAAAAATTCTACGGAATTACCGTGTGATCTGTTAATGTTGCTGGGAAATAACCTTTTTTTGTCGTTTAGGGGACTTCATCGCAGAAATCCACACTAAAAATTTGGACCCTGTCACAGGATGGGTTGGTGTGGGTTTCTCGTCCAGAGGAAACATTTCCGATGGCAGTGGGGATTTTTGCGTGGCTTGGAGAAACCAGCTAAATGCCGGAGGACGAGTGCCAGGAGCGACGGGTTCTGACATCACCGCCGATTCCACTGACGGACCTCCCCCTCAAATTACCGACGTGCACGTAAAAAATGGCACAGATGTCATTCAAGTGGACGAGCAGCAGGATTGTTCTAATTTCCAGTTTGTGGTGCACAACGGCACTTTCAAGTGGACATTTAGGCGGAAATTCATTACCTGTGACTACTTTGACTACGCTTTGGAGGTAAAATATTATTTTAAAATATAAGTACAAAATTTACAACGTTGCAAATGCTTTTTCTTGCTGGTGACATTTAGGCGGAAATTCATTACCTGTGACTACTTTGACTACGCTTTGGAGGTAAAATATTATTTTAAAATATAAGTACAAAATTTACAACGTTGCAAAAGCTTTTTCTTGCTGGGGGCAAAATTAGATCGCTTTGTGCTTATTTTTGTTAAATTACCTACACGAAAAATCCATTTCGAGCCATGTATGCAAAAGACATGTTCTTGATGAAGAGAAATATACGTGGATGTATGAAGAAAAACATTACTTCTTAATCCCCCATTTAGGAAGGAACCACCCACCTCCACTGGATAAAAGGCACCGGTCCACTGTACGACATCAAAGGAGTCTCTGTAAACAACGCTCAGGATCATGGCTTTAAGCGAATTCGTTTTCTCAAAAACATGGAGCCCCCACAGGAAAAACATGAACGGCTTACTCTGTTCCAACAGCAGAGTACTGGTGGTGGTGGTGGTAATGGTGGCGGAGCTTGGAACTTTCGCGTTCTCAACTCTCAAGTGAAAGTACCCGCTATCGAGACTCTGTATTGGTGTCAGATATTCAAAATCCCAGAGAAAATTTTAAATGAGAAACATCATGTAATTCAATTTGGCTCCTACATACAAAAAGGGAATGAGGATTTGGTGCACCATATGGAAGTGTTCCACTGTCTCACCGGTTCCACCGTCACCATTCCCACGTATGCCGGACCTTGCGACGCTTCGCCCCCAGAGCTACGAGTATGCAGCCGCGTAATAGGAGCTTGGGCTATGGGGGCGGAGCCTCTCAGGTACCCGCCGGAGGCTGGATTGCCGATTGGAGGATCTGATTTTAATCCGTATGTGAGATTGGAAATGCATTACAACAACCCGACACTGAAGTCAGGTGAAGCGAAAGACACGTTCCTTTCATTAAATTTGTTCGATTTTTAATTAATGTCTTTGTTGTTCAAAATATTTGTTGAAATACTCTCATCAGTGTAATTTGTTTGTTCTTTTTTTTGAAGATTATATCGATTCAAGTGGAATGGAATTTTGGGTAACCAACAAACTACGACGCTATGATGCCGGTGTGATCGAACTCGGTCTAGAATACTCGGATAAAATGGCCATTCCCCCTAGGCAAGATCACTTTGCTTTGACAGGGGTATGCAACCGGGAATGTACGTCGGTCAGTTTTCCTAGAAATGGGATAACTATTTTCGCCTCCCAGCTGCATACTCACTTGACGGGGATCCGGGTTGTCACTAGACATTTTCGACCCAATGAAGCGGACGCGTTTGAAGAACTTCCTAATCTGAATTGGGATAACCATTATTCTACCCATTATCAGGAAATTAGACGACTAAAGCGGCCAGCAAGAGTCTTACCGGTTAGCTCTACCTCTATGGCTTCCGAGGGGTTTTTATGACTTGTTTTTCTTACCTCTCCGCTAATAAATAGCAACATTAAATGCTTGCTGCTTTACCCCTGATTAATTTTTTCCCTAAGGGGGACGTTCTTCTCGTTTCATGGACGTCCCTGAGAGAATATTTCCACTTTATGAAAGAGTATTTTCCTATATAATAATTGCCACTTTCGATGTCCGCTGAAGGAGAGTAATTGGTATGCGCTAGGCAATACACGTATAATTTTGTTTATTGCAGGATGGAAGGCCAAAATATTGAGCCAGCAGGCGCCGTTTCGGCCAACTATCATGGCATTGAATGGACTCCTTTCCGAGCAAAACTCTTGTCAGATTTTTACAATCGTTCCCCTATTGACATGCAGTGCAACCAGAGTAATGGAGCTCGGTTTCCGGGATCATGGGACTCGATGCCGATTCCTCCATTCCCGGCATTACCACCCGCCACCAATCCTAATGATGAATGCTTGTATTAAGGCTTTTAAAAATAATTATTATGTCACAGTATAAATATTTATGGCATTGCTTGCTCATCCACACTACTTGTCTCTGTGCTCGTCTCTACTTCTCTTCTTAAAGTGAACATGTAATTATTTAATTAAGCTGTCTACAATGATAAGATATTAAGATAGCTACATATAAATATTAAATCTGTGTGACTAGGTCATTGCTTGCGAATAAGAAAGATAAGGTAATTTATGACAATTTTGATGTAAAATACAATGACACAAAATATTACAGTGGCAGTACCGGTTGCAAAGGGACCAACAATTAATAAAGCGATCTATAATGGTTCTGGTCATGGTCTGATAAAAAAAATTGAATATTTGTTTACTAAAATCCGTGACGTAGGTGGGTCATTCGGCTCAACTTCGTTACGTTTCAGAGGTACCTTAGATTTTTTTTGCTTCTTACTTTTGCTCGAGTTGGAAGGGGGTTCGGATTTCGGGAACATGGAGAAAATGCGCGTTTCCAAAATTCTGGAAATCTACGTGCTCAACCTCATATGGAAGGGCACTTAGTTGAGTCGCTTTGCAGATTTGACGTCCTCCAATTTTTGCTCATGCTCGAACTCCGGTGAGGCGCATTAGTATTTTCAAACATGTCCTATTTTTTACATGACGGAGATTGATAAATTGTGTATATGGCGCATCCAGCTGCAATAGAAACAACAATCCATGCCATTACAACAAATCTCAGGATAATCCCGAAAACTGTGATTGGTTAAACGTTGACTACGAAATGACACTTGCTTCTGGCTTACTTGGGGATACAAAAATGAATAGCGTCGTTTACTCGCCATTTTAGTATCACGATCTCTACCGGTTGCAACTCATAAAGTGGAAATTCCCGCGGTTGGGTTCGTACGATTTTCTGGAAATGAGCGTAAATTCGTAAAAATCCACCAGTCTGTTTTTCTCATTTTTGCATTGTAGCGTGTAGTGCACCAGATACTCAAATAAGGAGAAAACTCATCTTTCTTTCAACAATTGAACCGGGTGCAAGTGTACTTTTCATGCTGCCTATGCATTTTTGAACGAACGTCTGATGGTCAGAAGAGAGAACGTAAGGTAATAGAGAAAAATTAATTTTTATTAAATTCGTTGAAAACAAATAAATATTTAGGCCGGTACGCATTGCAACTCTTCCAAGAGATCCAGGGGATGAGAATCAGTATCATTAATATTATTCCTAGATATAAAAACAATTGGTTAAAGCGGGATGGCAGCCATAGAACGGTGTAATAAAGCGTTCCGTTTTGATCTGTAATTTTATTACAATATATTTCGCTTGAGTACACTTGAGACAACAGCGAATGGACTACGATTAAGTAAGAAATGTATTAATAATTATGATATGGGTTACGATATGGTTTACATAAATAGCTGGAATTGCATTGCGGATATTTGGAATTCATCTTTGAGTGTAGCGTTTACTGCGCTATAAATTGATATTAAATATTAAATACATGCAAATAATTAACTTACACAGTTTCATTGCTCCATAACCCATATTGTAAACGCCCATTCGGTATGAACATGTTGGTATAATAATTTCATGGATGTCAACATTTGGCTTTCGGAAGTCAAGTATAATTGATGATTGTGGGTGGAACTGCTCCCTCTCAGAAATTACATTCTGTTTTGCGGGTGTCACTCCATTCGAAATGTTAGGTATCAAAAAATCGCGCACGATATGAACAGATTTTGTATCATTCCTGCTGGTTACAGGGTGCCGTATGTAAGAGGATTTATGTAAATCCCCAGCAAAGATCAAGAACGGGTGGACATTTTCTAAGATCTACAATCGGAGTACATGTTATAATCTATCCTGTAAAATTTTATTTTATATTATTTTATACTACTACAGCGGGTCTGTGTGACATTTTAAAATTATGCACTTACCTGTTTCACCGCATTGGTCATATGGCTCAGCAGTGAGACATGAGAGACAATGAATCGAACATCTGGATTTTTGGTTCCATTTACAACACTTTCGAGTCCCTTTAGAGGGTCTTTGTATTTGTATTCGTTTGGCATAAATAGATTCATCTATAGATAATTAAAATATTTGTGTAGGCTGCCGCGTGAAAATACATTGTTAAATAGTAGTGACAATCACTGAAAGAAAACCTTAATAAACTGCACGTCTACGCCCAGTTTGTCTATATTTGTAACGGTTCGAAAATTTCCAAATGTTTTTGTGAACCATTTGACCTTGACGGGGTGAATAGGTTCTGGCTTTTCACCCCCAACATCGTTATCACCGGGTACAAAGATATGTTGCTATAAAATAAACGCACCATAATCCATAATCAACCTAATTATTATAATATTACATATTTCATACGAATTTAAAAGACGTCATGTCAAGGAAAAATAAATCTATAATCAATAATTGATTATTGTTAACTGGGCATTGCTCTTATATCATGATGACTCATGATTAACATGATATTTATGTAATATAAATACATACGTTGCGCTTTGCTTTGACAAACTTACTACAGGAGACGGATTCTGATTTGTGGTGGATAGATCAAAAATAGTACTAAATCTTTGGAAATATCGTCGGTATTCTGAATTAGTAGCTATTGATCCTTCATCGAACAGGTCTCCTAAAAACACAATCACGTCGGGAGAAATGTGTTGTTTAGCTAAACGATAGTTTTTACTGAGATATCTATAAGACAATAATACAAGTATTGATTATTTATTTGTAATATCAATTATCAATATACAAAGTGAGAATCTTTGTTTCCGTCCTTTCCTGTCAGCATCCCATCTGGATATCCATCCATACAGAAAACTTTCTTGCTGTTCTCCTTGTATTTGTGGATCAGCTACAAATAAAGCTGTAAAAGACGGACCAATTTCTTCCTCCCTATTAAAGTTTGATGGCCACGCCCACGTTGAACGATTATCTATGTAGCTAATATATTCAATGCAAAATACCGTTAGAGTTATTCCAGAAATAACAATAACGGCTAAACGTCCTTTTTTATGCCCTAAATACTTCATCGCAGCGCCGTACACTGACGAGTGTCGCATTCTCGCTAATTATAAAAGCTCTTTCCCAATATACCATTTTTCCACCTTTAATTAATGAATTAGGTATTCAAAGAAAAAATAAGTATCGAACACAAAGTTGGCTTTTCATTATCAGATCTACATTATCAGTTACCAATCAAGATACAACATTAAGTCCCATGAGATAGGGATATCATATTAAGCCACCTGGACAGCAGCTTAAAAAATTTGCATCTCGGGTAGGTTAATATGTTTAGTGGTATACTTGTACCCAATTTGTTGTAGCACTAATACTAATACAATTTTATAAAAATGATGCTTATTTCAATTTGCAACGGCAAACTTCTAATCTTGCACGGCCAGAAGAAACTAAATTTTACGACGTAATCAGAGTAATGGAGCTCGGTTTCAGGGATCATGAAGCTCGATGCCGATTCCCAGCATCACTACCGACCAATGAATGCTTGTATTACAAATTTTAAGAATAATTATTATGTTAGTGTATAAATATTTGGCACTCATCTCTACTTCTCTTCTTTAAATGAACATGTATTTAATTAATTTAACTGTTTACAACGATAAGGTAGTTCTATAAATATAAAATCTGTTTGACAAGGTCATTGCTTGTAAATATGAAATATCCAGCTAAGGTATCTTTTAAGCATTTTTGATGGAAAACACAATGACACAAACTTTTACAGTGGCAGTACAGGTTGCACAGGGACCAACAATTAATAACGCGAGTCTAATACAAAATTAGTTCGCTCAAGTAGATGGAGGAGGAGGGTCATCCGGTTCCACTTGGTTATGTTTCGGGGGTTCTTTTTGCTTTGGACTTTTTTTCTGCTTCTTCTTTTTGCTGGCATTGGAAGACGGTTTAGATTTCGCGGGCTTGGAGGATAATGTAGGTTTCCGAGACTTCTTTTTTCCAGTATCAGAAGGAACCGACATTTTTTCTTCTTCCACGTCATCCTTGTCCTTCTTTTTAATCCTCTCCCACAAATCCCACGCACTTTCCTCTTCCATTTCAGTTTCGGGGTTACCATCATCTACTTTCTTCTTCTTTTTCTTCTTTTCTTTTTTCCTAATAACACCTTCAGCAGGAGTCTGGAGCGCCGCGGGTCTATCGTGCTTTCTGCACTTGCACCTGCTCAGCATGGTAGCCAGTTTCCTGAAGGGTTCATGGAAATCTATGTGCTCATCCTCGTATTGAAGGAACACATAGTGTCTCCAGTTGAGTCGCTTTGCAGATTTGACGTCCTCCAATATTTGTTCATGTTCAAACTCCGGTGATACCAGGAGCATTAGTACTTTCAAACATGTTTTATCTTTTCCACGACTTAGCTTGATGGTTATGTATATGCTGTACCCGATCACCATAGTAACGACAACCCACGCCATAACATAGCCCAGGATGGTAGTTGACTGTGGAGCCAACTCTCCGAAGACTGTGAGGGGTTCGATTTCTTTATACGATTTGGACGCAAAAAGTATAACCTATAAGATATTATTTTCAATAGAACCCCATTAAAATTTTCCGAACTCTTGGTCAGATAATGTGAATCGAAATATTGCATCTAAATACGATAATGTTCTGATGGCAGCGTTAAACAACAACGTTGCAACCTTGGAGTATATTTATTTATCTAAGGTTGCAACCTTTTAAAAGGTATATGTATAGTCTTACAATTAAGATAGTCGGCAGCAGGAACTTCCAAGAGATGCGTAGAAACAAGTGTGGACGGTGTCCTAGTATAAATTCAAACGCAGTGCAGACCTCTTCGATGCCTGAATTGCAATCGTACAAACATTTACGGCAATTTCATTATTTTTATGTTATCACATAAACTTTTATTAAAATAATTATTTGTCTCGTTTTAATTACCGTATATCCAAGAAAATAAGACGCTTTCAAATACCATAAAAAAGAAAGAACTGGAACCATATGCGTAGTTCAGCATAATTGAATACATCCAATAACCTCCCTGCAACCCAAGACGTACTTATTATTGCGTCGAATCAATTAAATCTTTTTACCAGATTTGTGTATATATCGTATACTATAGAGTAAGCGTACTGTCAATACCCGAGTTGCAGTTATTAAAGCAATAGAAAACCCAAATCCACACACGCTAAATAAAAATAACAGCTTGGAGACCACTTGGTCAGGGTATTTTCGTCTGTATTCTTCGTAGAGAGAAAACGACGCTGTCATTACTGATACTACCTGAATGAGAAAAGATATATTCTAGTATTTAAACCCTTTTTCTTTGTCCTTTATTTAGGACCAGCCTCCGCTGGGAGTATATAGGAATGCTTTGCGCCGTCCGGCCGTCCGGCCTTCCGGCCGGTGTATCCGCGATAACTCTTGAAGGAAAGCGAATTTCAA
>JAHZNE010000360.1:0-27362 GCA_027744055.1 Callyntrura sp. NNG-2020 | reverse complement strand
CTAAAATTTTATTTTCCGTTGCCTATGACATGATGTCAGCTGTAGTATTTGTATACTGGAAGCTAATATACGGTGCTGATATGATATTAGATAGAATTTTACAACTTATTTCCATAAATCAACCACAAAAGGTGCTGAAAAATCCAAAATAGGTTCCTAGGTGCTTAAACCGTAAAATAAGGGAAATAAAAAATTTGGTGTCTTCTAGAACTCTTAAAACGTTATGAAACATTGACGTAGTAAACATAAGCTCTATAAGGTACGTCTCAAGAATAAGTTGCTACCTTAAATTCCAACATTTAATTATGCCATTATATATCATGGTCGAAGTAATACGCTTCATATATTATTCATACAACCACTCCCAATGTTTGTGTAATGTCAAAAATTTTCTACCTCCTAAAGCCACTAGGGCGTAATAGAAAAAACCATATTTTAATATATGGATAATCAAAAACCAAAAACGATTTAGTTTTGCTCTGGAGCCTCAGTCACCTATTACTACTACCCAAGTAAACGAAATCGCTTTAATTACCTTTTTTGTTGAATTCAAATTTTTAATACAACATGTAAAACTGCTTTTACATTACAATTATAAGAAAATTGCGCAATATTGCATACCGCACTAAACTTCAGAAAGACACATATCAAGACTTTTTCCTGTTACAGGTAATTGTTACAATGTCATCTGCCCTCGCTTGGAAGGCTAACGAAATTGGGCACCGCCTCTGGGGTCTCACCCTCAGGTATACGGTGCCATTAGATCTAGACTTCGAGTCGAAACGATTAGCCGTTAATGATATTACACAAAAGTTTTGCCCTTTCGTCGTTTGCTTTTTCGTCACGTTGGCATACAATTTAACAACAGCTTTTGTCGTGTTCAGCGCCGTTTGTCTGAAAACAATGGATGTACCTGTGACAACTATCATGGTTTATTTATTGGGGTTGACATATGGAAATCTTTTTCAGATTTTGATAATTGTATTTTGGTACAATGCTGACGTAATGTGTTTGCAGTACTGGAACTCACTGAATGAATTTATTGACCAAATTAATCAAAGTGATGGAAGCAGAGGCTCAACGTCCTCTTCTCTTTCTGCACTGCTCCGAATAGGTAAAATTAACAGCAGATAAGGTTTGAGCATGGCGTTTGGTTGTAATACGAAGAAAGTTTTGTATTCGCAATTTTCAGAAATATCGCACCTGTGCAGGGGTGAAACGTACGATAAACTAGGTCTCGTCATCACTTTCCTTACTCAATGGCTTCTCTGGATTGGCTACTTTTTCCCAGCAGCGTTTGTCTTGTCCGGTTTTGATCCTCCAAAGTTCCTCTTCTTTCACTATTTTCCACAATTCGAAAGCCACCCAATAATCAGCACCGGAGTGGGCATTCTAACGTTTTTGTGGTTTCAATGGGACATTTTGGAAATGATGAGAGTCATATACTTCATCTTATGCCGTATTTTGACGATGGTCACACAGTACAAAACGTGTCTAACCATTCTCAGTAATAAACCACTTCGAGCTGACACCATCCTACTATTCAACCAATTCCACTGCATTAATCAAATTGGTATGGAGATATGTCGGTGGTGTGCAGGAATATTGCTGGTAAGCGATGTAGTAATTGTGGTAGTTACTAATTGGTTAATGGTAAAATGTTGGAGCATTGCATCACCGGAGTTGTACGCGGTTGGAGTAGGGTTTACTATAAATAGTTACATGGTGTTGTCTGAAACCATGCCGGTACTTATAGATACCTGTGAGTTGAGCAAAGAAATAATTAAAAGTTGGAAACGGAAAGCTGGACGTATGTTCTTCCAACGAAGGTATTGGCAAAAATGCGTTCGGGCTCAGCGCCCGGTAGCCTTTTATTATGGAACCACGAATTTTGAAAAAGACACAAAAGTTAATATATACTCGGCTATTGTTGATGCTACTGTCAATGTTCTTATGCTGTTTTAAGGTACTGGATGCAATTTGGTTAGATAGGAAGTAAGAAACGCTTGAAACATTCAGCTTATTTTTTTTACGAATAATGGTGTCTTTCTACTTGATCAAGTAATGTTATATTCGAAAAACTAAAAATATTATTACATGTAGCTATGAATGCAAATCGAAAAAATCAAAATGGCCTCTGACCAAATAATCAATAGATTAGTATCCTACATTTTTATCAATTTAATCCATGTATATTTACAAACGAAAAACGTAACATATTAAGTTGTCAATAAGCTTAAGTAATGCAGTTATAAGAAAATATAAGTTTTCTTCACTACAAATGTACACAATGTATACAGTTTACTTACATTCAACAAAATAAATCCTTTAATTTAATTGATAACTACTTTTCACTGAATATCCCGATAAAAAATTAAGCTTACTGAAGGATTTATATTATACCACACTTTCACACCCTGCTAGATGATATCTTTAACAAATAATAATACGCGGGGTTTTAGTACAATCCAAGAAATATAAAAACATCACATCGATATCCTATCAACAAAAGCGCGCCTTATTAAGTTGATAGTCGACCCTTCAAATAATTTATTACGGACTCCCATAATAATTATCATCATCAACTTGTGATTAGCATGATGATATCATGTACACAATGTATACAGTTTACTTACATTCAACAAAATAAATCCTTTAATTTAATTGATAACTACTTTTCACTGAATATCCCGATAAAAAATTAAGCTTGCTGAAGGATTTATATTATACTACACTTTCACACCCTGCTAGATGATATCTTTAACAAATAATAATACGCGGGCTTTTAGTACAATTCAAGACATATTAAAACATCACATCGATATCCGATCAACAAAAGCGCGCCTTATTAAGTTGATAGTCGACCTTTCAAATAATTTATTACGGACTCCCATAATAATTATCATCATCAACTTGTGATTAGCATGATGATATCTTGTTTAACCACACACTTTCACCACATATTTTGCCAAATCTTTTAGATAAATTACAACAAAATTAGTTTTACTACAAGATTCGACGTTGAAGCCATACATAATATTATTAACGGATCGTCAATTTAGAATGATTTATTGTCGTCGTAGTCAGAAGGAATAAATTGGTTTTCCTACAAGATTCGGCGTTGAAACCATACATAATATTATTAACGGATCGTCAATTTAGAATGATTTATTGTCGTCGTAGTCAGAAGGAATAAATTTTCGTAATTCGAAAACAATTAATACAACAACATGAAGGAAATCCCGTGAAGTTTAAATGAAACGAACCAGGTTGAAGTGCTAAGAGTTAGTTCCAATATAAATTATGTTGATCCAAATAAAATAAATAAGAGTCTCAGGGGCAGAGCAACATCAACTGTGTAAGTTAAACAGGTATATCTAGCTCAAAAGCCATAGAAAGTTCTTGTTTTACAACCCTTACATATATAAATGTATGATTCCATTCAGCATAATACAAATTGCTATGGCTCAGTATATTTAATCAATTCAAACAAAATTCGCCAAATGTGAACATAGGTAATGGCGGAATGACGGATATTGTGCTGGCCATGTTGTATGGGCAAGCCCACATCAATAATTTTCATGGTTAAACATTCTTATCGAATTTTAATTAGGACTGTAAGACATTGCTTTTAAAGACATTTCTGCACATTAATCGAACTTTTCAAGTCAAATTACTAAAAATTTATGATTTTTGGTACTACTTCTACCGGAATACGCTAAATCTTATCAGTAGGTATTTTTTGAACAACGATAACTGTAATTACAGTTTTTGTGTCCTCGGTCTGATGTTAGTTAATAATATAAGTAAATAAAACTTAAACAGAGTAGCCACTTGGATAAGTGTAGCTGTTGACACAGCATATTTTAGCACTACATTCTACTTGCTTAATCGTAACAATGCTCATAAATTATGAAAGCCGACATAACCCGCCACCCATTCGATGTTCCCAATTTGTTTAAAATAAGCTTCCTGAAATCAAAAGAGTATGTTATGATAAACAAAAAATAAATTTTGCAAAAATTAATAATCTTAATTTCATAACAATATAATGTTTAAGAGAGGGCCCCTACGAAGGATGGGCCTGGATTCTAGTACCTACATACATCTACCGTAGCTACATCCCTGATCAATATAAGACTCTGTGCCAAGCGGCAATTCCCGACGGCGCGTTGTTTTGAAAATATTCAAAACATTCAATTTTCGACAATCTGACATCACGTCAAGTTCTCATGGGAATTAACATGGGAAACTGAGAGTGAGAAAAGGGACCCCACTGCTTTTTCAAAAAATCAAATGATTTTTTTCAAGTACTTTGAAATTACAAGACGATGCAAGGCCAGTCTTACGTTGGAGAAAACTGAAGAACGTTCTCCAGGCCGTACACATTTATGGACCGTACAAATATAGGTGCCGTACAATCATATGGGCGCTTCCGTTCTCATGACTGGCTATTTTTCTTGATAACAACATTTTATGTGTAACTATGCCAACTTATACACTCAAAGTTTTTCAATAATTGAGTACGTTAACACTGTGACAACTTCAACAGATTTCCTTACACTCCCAATACGTATTTTCCAATGAAGCATTTTATCCTGTAAAGAACAAAAATATATTTGAGATTTCACTGTATTGCAAACCCGTTTTAATAATCTTACTTACTGTAACAATCTTACTGTATAGTATTATGTAACATATACAAAGTAGATATAGCCGTACTATTTGCCGATGATGGCAAAGGAATAGTTAATGAATTTGTCTTAAACAAAAGTTGTACTGATAAAATGATTCTTGTTAATGAGTTTGTTACATATTTCTTAAGCTTCAAGGAGGCGTCCGAATATCAATTCTCCAGGCCGTACAATGACTAGAATAGGCACTGAGACTATGTCAGATAAATCCAAGAACTTTATTCTGCTGTTGTAATTTTTAAATGATGCCAGACGCCGAATTGGCGTTATATTGCCTGTATGAGGATATGTACATTTTCTGCATTTTACTTTCGCTGCGGAATACTGTGCTTAGCACAACCATATACGGACTTAAAATAAAATCGTTTACTTAATTTCTCTGAACCGTGGCTCTGTTGAATTCACGAAACGGTAATATTTAAAATGTTGCAGTTTGTGGCAAATGTGGCGCATAACCGGAATAATCCTTCATGAAGCTATGTAAACTTATGTAAAAATCCCAGTTGTCACAAACTTGTTTTTCATAAATATCAGTCTATCAACGCTTCTCATGCATTGGTCTAAAAACTAGCAAATTACCTAGAAAGACAAATGGTTTGCTGGCAGAAACATTATAGAGACGTTTCATTTATTTAGATTAACTCTGGTCTGTGTTATATTGTCAAATAAAAGAAATTATCCGCAAGCATTGAATTGTCTAATCCTTCACGACCATAAGCAATCTTTTCATATAACTTGCGATTTGTATCTGCAGATGTCTCATGATCAGGTGATTAATGTTTGCATAGTTAATGGAAGCAATCCATATTTTGTAAGATAAAGTATGCTGGAGATGTGGCTGGATGATGATAATATGAATTCTTCCATTTTACCTCAATGACGAAATGCTGCGCTCAGTACAACCATATACTGATTTGAAACAAAATTACGTAACATTGAAACGGACACGGGTCCGTGGGAATAAATCCGAAGTAAGCGTAAATGCTACAATTGACATGTGAGGATTAAAATGATACTAAAGTTGTGTGCAAATTCTCGCATGTGGTCCGGTAACCTGGTGCCTTGCAATTTTTACATGTAAATGGGGTACCAGGAACTAACATATGTTTATTGTACTCCACCATTGCGATGGTATTACCATCATTCATTTCACCTAGAAGCTTCAGGTCTGGTAATAACAAGGATAACACATGTCAAATGGGAACATTGGTTCACTAGAAAAAAGAATGGCTGAAATGAGTATTTGAATGTTAAGTAACTTTACAAAAATACAAGACACAAAAGCAATCAGGTAAACTATTGTAAATATTTCCAACCACCTAAAATATGCACTGTCACCACACGCGCTTCATCACACTAATATTACTAAACTAAACTAGCTTTACTAAATTCCAATAATTTAGAGATTAAAGTATGTCCAGAAACTAAATCGCATTTTGAGAAATTGCAATATCCCAAAACAGGCTGGTTATTTTCAGTTGATTTTTATGCATTGTAATAACAAACTAGTTTCTCAAATGTGCACCGAGTTTCATGAATTAATGAAAATGAGATATGTCATTTTCAAAAAATATGGGTGAGGATGGGAATTGCATTACGAAGGGATTATTAATTACAAAATTATTGGTTTGTCGAAAGGACACAATTTTACAGCATTTCATTGTTTTCAAACAACACAATGAATAAAGATTAAAGTAGAGAAGTTTATTAAGCATCATGTTGTAATACAATCAAATTTTGATATGGTAGATAATACATACAATATTTCGTATACATAAAACTATTTGAAGTTAGTATATGGGTTACAGATACTTATACATAGTTAGTATTATAATCGTGACTTCGTGACAAACACAATAATATTTATAACTTGTTTTCCAAATCCAATAGTTACTTGCATTTATTGAGCTTATCGTAATATCCATTTATACGTATATCAATATTTCAGATTCGGAGTAAAAACCAGCAGCAATTTTTGAAATGCTCTAATTTAACAATTTCTGTATGTAGATCTTCAATATTTATGTGATATTTCTGTTGAAATGTGTTTACGACATAAAATTTAGGTTTGATCGAATTAAGACAATTAAAAAATATAAATAGTTGAACAAAAATTGATAGTTTACAAAAAATAAAATTTCATTTTTAGAAAAATGTTGGATCCCACCTCTCGTCATTGCACCAAGTATCCCCAAACGCACAACGGTTTCTTGTAGAGCGTCCTATTTTTACTCCTTTAGCCGTTAATTTCATATACACACTTGTCCGACTTGGAGCTATTTGTTTGTGAAATTAACGGGTTGAATGGGAAAACGGATCATTTTTCATAAATTTATTGTGCATTTGGCGGAACTCCTTCCTCATTTTACAAAAATGAAGTTTTATAAAAAAGGCTATTTTTGCATAAAATTTAAGTGAAGTAAAACTATCAAATTAGGATTTTTCAAAAATTTATTATTATTATCATCAGTTGCGCAATTCTCACTTCTAATCTGATTCAGCAAGTTTGTGTTTACGTGCGCAAATTCTGTTGGTGTATCTTACTTATATATTACTCATATCATCGGTTACATGTTCTAACAAGAACACGATCGACATTACTTATTTTACTTCGTTTTGTAAATAATTCGAATGGTCGCTCAAATGCTTTAATCGCTTGGACTGTCATGGTAGAAGATATACTTATTATTAAACCAGAGAGAATAACGCGACTTTCCAACAAAAAAGCAGAAAATGCAACCACGACCATGCAACCAAAAAATGCAAAAACGATCACAACATTTGTTTCCAACGACAGGGGCTCTGGTCTTTGTAGAAGCATTTCGCGATTTGATATATAATTTCTAATATCTTGACTAACGTTGCCTGATCGTCTATTTTCTGTGCTTTTAGCCCATTGTGCTAATAATCCTGATTGCATGAGAGAGCCAACATTTCTTATAATTATTCCTGCTGCTCCGCTTACTTGCTTGAACCCGAAAACGTAATGGTTCGTCCACAGATGTTCGCTAAATTGATGAATATCTCGATCATTTTTTAGCCAACCCCTTCGTGTTAGGTTTGAGTACATTTCCTCCACTTTTTTCTTAGTGCTTAAGAATGCTTGTTTCTTGCACTTTCTCAGTTCTTTCATAATATTTGTTAACGTCAGATTTGCCAGCCCTTCATCTGTTGCAGGAGCAACAATTATTTTATCCAGGGATCTTATTCCATCAGATGACAGGTTTGACATCTTCAAAACACTTTGAGCTTTCAACCACTCTGTTGCATAGGCACGATTAGAAGCTAGAATCCGTTGCCTATATTCAGATTCCAGTTTAACCAAATCCAAGTACCAATCAAAGGCTGGGGAATACACTGAAAAATTGTGTTGCTGCATCTCCGCAATGGAATCAAGATGTTTTGGTGGGAAGCGCGTAACAAGTTGTGTGATGTTATCGCCCCGATATTCATTTGACAGAAGGATCCCTACAAATACCCAGGGGAGAAACAATATTTTATTTCTTTCCAAAAAGGATATTGGTAGTCCTAATAAAATGTTCAATAAGAACGTCGTGTGATCCCACAGCATGTGTTTGCAACGATTGCCGTAGCGTATAATCAGCACACTCAGTAGGGCTGAAGATAGCATTGCAATCCAGCTGTAGGTGTCAAACGAGGACCAGAATCCGGCAACCATGTAATGTTGTTTTGATTTTCGTATTTGTGTGCACGTCAAAAAGTGCAGAGGATTTGGGGCCGGAAATAAGAGGGCCGCCGAAGCTGGACGTGGTGATGTGAGGAAAAGCACTATAGAACCAATATTTGTGTTGTCGCTGGTTGAAGTACTGATAGTGCGATTTGGAATTACAGCATGTAGTACATTCATCATTAAATTATATGCACCGTCCTCCGCCTTAGAAATACCTATTTTCTCGTTCAAGTGTGAAAACTTTTGAAAACGATTCCAAATCTGGAGCATTGTATTATAAGATGTGTGGGTTATGGTGAAGGGGTAAAGTTCCATTACCTCTAGCCTACTTTGAAAATCCCAAAAGCAATTATCAATCTCAACCTGTCTCGAAGATATTCGACATTTTCTATCGGAAAGTTGTTGTACATTGTAGGTGGACCAATTTTTCCTGTGCACTGTGAATGCACGGCGAATTAAATGCCCTTTGGTTCTGCTGACTTCCATCGTTAATAATATTTTTGCGGGAGAAAACGAAATTATATTCACAGGAATCCATATTCCAGTATCTACGACGAAGTGTAATGAATTTGAGGAGACATGGTAGACACTGTTGTGAAACTGGCTGGATTTTTGTATATGAGCAAAGAACCAGTATAGTTTTACTAATGAAATTGAAACGGCTTTTCTATCTAAGTCGCCTACAAGTAAATGCACAAAACTCTTGGGAAAGAACAGAAAAAATGGGCGATCAGACCAGTAGTAAATACGGGATTTATTCACGGTCCAGGTGCTGCACTCCACCGGGTCAATATACACCTGCACTATGCAATTCTGCTTAGGAGACGGTCGTCCAGGAAAATGAAATTCCGATGTGTTTAGGTAAGAGTATGAATTTACGCCGTCACATACTAAAGATCCTTGACCATCTAATTTGTACTTGTAGGCGGAATTGACAGTTGGGTATGAGGGAGAACCTAAGGTGTAAGGTTCTACTTGACCTTGTTGCTTGTTCAGTATTAGGAAGTTGAAAATTAGATGAACAGTGCAATTTGCAAAGGGTGATAAAACTAGTTCTAAGTTGACTAAACGAGAACCATTTTGATTCAAAATAGATTCCATCATAGCACTTTTTAAAACATGAATGTATATGAAATATATTGTAAACTGAAACATTGTATTTTACATTCTTCAATGCACTGATAAAACTGTGATGTCGGTCATGTGCCAAATGTATTGTTAATTATAATTACACTGAAGGTGCGTCTAAAATGTCTACACACTGTTATTGGCACACCTGAGAGACAATTAATAAAGTTTAGTAGTGTTGAATTGCAAATTAGGTGAAAAAGTTAAAATGCGTTATATAGTACACTACTATATAATTTATGTAAAATTAAAATTGTGGTAATTTACCTGTGGCGCCTGTAGTTCCCGTGATATTTCCTTATATTGTATGGAGAATTGTATTGATTATTTATAGCAATAGCACACACTCTTTGTAGTTTTTACCAGCCTATTCGACTCTAGGATCTGCTGGCTCGGTAAATGAAGTTAAACTTTTCAGGTTCGACGTGGAACTAGCTGCTTGATATGAACTGCCAAGTAGTATGAAAACGCCACTTATGTGACGTGTACTTGTCATTTGTGATGTGTCTTAGAATTTCCGGGAGGTATTGATGCTTATCTAGGAAAAGCAACTAATGATTCCACATGCCAGTAGTGCCGAATAGTGGCGCCGCAATTCTAGAGAACCGATCTGCCCATCTGTTTGAAATAAACAATTTAGTTTTGTAATATTAAACTTTGAGCATCGTAGATATGTTATTTTTCGGTACATAATATCAGTTTTAATTAAAGATATCGATTCTACAAATCCAATGCATACTTTACCGTCCTGGATTTTTTTGTTTAGTCAGTTTGGTTGGTTTCTATTTTATTTTAAAATATTAAACTCAAATGTTCAAATGAAGAGCATTGTATGGAAACCCTGATGTAAAATGCCAGCGTTTCGTTGCATTTCAGTTGTACCGAGGAAGCAAGTATAACAACAAAAATAGCCGTAGAACTCCGAAGCAGATGTCCATCAACGATAAAACCATTCAAAGTAAGGAGTCAGGAGTAAAAAATATTCAAGCTCCCTTATGTTGTCAGTCAATTTAAGGGACAAAAGTTATTAAAACTGATAAAAAAGGTGGATATTTATGTTCATAAAATAATCGATATATATGCTTTAAAAGGTTTTCATAATGGGTATAGGTGACTAAAAATGTTCCTCAGCTCATATAAGTGATTAACTATTTACCAAAATGTACAGTTGTAATATATACATCAGCCCTCTTCTCACATTGTTACAAATATTGAACACAGAGTCGAACTGACATGATGTAAAAAATTCGATATTTTTCATGCTAGGATGCTGTCTGCTAGATATTATTTGAGATTTGTGAACAATGAAGACTCTTTTAACTTTAAAAGATAGACAGGTTAAGTGTGAACATGAGGTTTATATGTTCCGAGAGGTATTGATGCTTATTTAACAAAAGCAACTAAGAATTGTGCATGCCAGTATGATAGAATAGTGGTGCCGCAATTCTAGAGAACTGAAATCCCATTAGTTTTTACTAAGCCATTAAGTTTTGTAATAACAAACTTTGAGTATCGTAGACACGCCATTTCTCGGCAAACAATATCTGAGTTAATAAAGATATCGATTCTTCAAATTTCATGTATTCTTTATTGTCCTATATTGTTTTATTTAAAGGTATGGTTGCTGAATATTGCTTCAGTCTGAGCTAACAATATATTTGATGTTTTTAACTTATGATGGGTCCAAAAAATCTTCGTGAAATGCCTAGATGACAAATTCGTTATCCATTGTTTTTGTGAATGTTTGTTTCATCCTACAACCATCCAACTGGTAGAATCAGATTAGTACTTCTACACTCTTTCCTGCTTGTTTATATAAACTGGACAAGTGTTGATGAAACATGCAAAAAGGGTTTTGCGGCTTCAACCCCAAAACTTGTTCATAAATTTAATATTCGATTTTTTATAACTACAGCAGTAACAGAGAAAATAGCCATTTTGTTTTTCCCCGTTATAGTTTTCTTTATCATACGATGGTATTCATTCCAGATTATGTGATGAAGACTAGGTCTAATTGGTTGAGTGGCTACCCACCAGAAACCCAGTGCGAGCAATGCACACATAGCCCATAATTAAGATATTACTTGTTTTGTAGCTAGCTTGAAATAATGTATACTTACGAAATCGTGGGTCTGACAAAACCTATCTCGTTGTTTAATATAGTCAACACTTTTCATCTTTTATTTTTGAAAGCGCAGAAGATATGTGGCAATGTTTCTATAGAAACCGCAAACAGTCTCATTTGATAAGTTTTAACAGTGTACCAATATGGTTTGAGCAACCATGGTACACTTACGTATGCTGGACAACATTGTAGTGCAGCAGAGGACATTGCTGTATTTTAGTCTGATTTTCGACAATGTACGCCTGTAGCACATTGTTAACACTCTAGAGTTTCATATATAAACTGAACTTGGTAGATTACTATCAAGGCACGGGTTTACTAGTATACATAAATTAGTTGTATTGCTTTTATCCGTAAAGGCATTCAGGATCAATGAACTACCGTCGATATCAAAGTATTGGCACACCATGTTTCCATTAGTAGTCTCATAACTGATTTGTTGTGTTGCGGATGCTTTGCGGTTTGCTTTGTATTGCATGGCGGTCGTTGTTGGGATATGATGGCGTCTTTGCCGACTACGTAATGAAAGAATTGAAAGATTTAACGAGACAAGACTATGCGCGAAAACTAACGTTAACCGCTATTTTTTCTAAATTTGTTTGTTAATCTAAGACTTACAATTAGTGCTAGCGATTAGCCGCTCGATAATTAGCGCTTTTTAGCGATTCCCCAACGCTGCTTTCCTAATTGGTATTTTGCGTTCGACATAACGAAGCAGTAGTAATATTAATGTGTGTACTGCAGTAGAAGAACAACAAGAATAACCACATCCACTTTTACAGTTGAATTATAAAATCTTGTATTGTAGATCCTAAGAATTTACTTAAATATTCCGATTAAGGAGTAACAACGTTATCGCCACGCATCATATTCCATTATTATTTTCTATCACTACTTTATTCTGAATGGTCATAATGCATCACCATTCAAACTCACTTTATATGTGATAATGGTTGTTTCAATTCGGTAAATGAATCAATAAATTCTAGAAATTACCGTTGCTTTCGTCGTTCCCTAAGAAACAGCATTCATCACGAAAAAAGGTAGCAAAAGATGTATCTATATCACGTAAATTGGTAACTTCGCAGTACCAGGTCTTCTATTAAATCCAAGGATTTGGACATGTTCTAGTTCCTTACCTTTAGCAATACCGCATTTTTGAATGGTCTTAATCAGTGATACCTAGTATTTTTAGGTTTGTGATAATGTGACGAAAAGGAAATATTTGCATCACCTATTTGAACAGTATTCGGAATGCTTACAATTAGTATTATTAAAATCTATTAGTTTTAAATCTCAGAAAAGGAAGACGTTTTTTAAGTGAAATGGATATTTTCCAATTTTCTATTCCAGGGTGTCAAAATTACAGAAGCTCATGTTCCCATATTTTTTCAGTTTTCTTCCGACGGTTATGAAGTTATTTCTGTATAGCTGTAATGCCAAATCTGCTTTGCGATGTCATTGTTGACCTCATTTAAAGCATTTCATAAGGAGCCATTGTGTAGATACTAAAACACTTGCTCCACCTCTTCAGGAGACATGTTTTAAAAATGAAATATTCTGAGGAGCATATTTATACATATTATGCATTTAAAAAGTGTGCCCAAATTCACATAAGGTATTTTTAATTGAAAATTGAAATTAAAAATACATGTACCATATAACAAGGGAGTTAAAACGCCTTCAATTGATGTACCTTATTTGCACCTAGAAAAAGCAATGTCTCCTGCACACAATGGATTTCTTCAATGTTTTATCTAATTTTCACCTTTGACTCCAACGTAAAAAAGTGTAGTGGCAAACATTGAAAACATTAAAGTACAGCACTAGAGCGCTTAAATTGTCTACATGGCAATAATAGTAAGTAGTGCTAAATCGACGCGAACTAACGAAAGAAAAATCGATAACTCTTAATAAATTAAAAACCACAAATACTTTTGCCACACGTTTACGTAGACAGAGATAGGAACTGTTGAATGTAAAGATGAATTAAAAAATTGAACCTGGAAGGAAATGTAGGAAAATCAAATGCATCAGATAGTTTTATTTTATACGTGAATATTCCTTTTGTGAATTAAGTATTTATTTACTCACAATGTACTTGTCAATTAACCTAATGCACTTTTGTTGATTTCTCTTGTGTAAATACAATATCAACATAGCAATTATCAAATGTAAAACCCATAGCTTAATTTAAAAAAGTTAGTTATTTTACATGCCTGTGTAAGCAAACTTTTCAAAGCATTTCTGGTGGAACATTCCAAAGTTTAAAAACGACGTAACCACACGACATTCCGTAGCACTTGTTACTGGTTTTTAATGCCCACTGTATCGTCCTATTAAAATACATTCCAGCTTTTTAATATATAATAATTTACTAAAATGTCTGACTAACCCATGGTTTTGAACCAGCGCCATTGCTATTTTATTTTTTACACAAACTTCATCAGACTTATTCAAAGTTTATATATACGGGCTGGTAAATCCCAATTCACTTTATACATCAGAGATCCATCTTGTTAACTATTTAGTCATTTTAGTTCAATCTATTTACCAATGATATGCGAAACATCGTTGACAATGAGAATTACATTAGTGCTATTCGTTTAAATTTTGCGTCTTGCATTGTTGCTTTTCTTCATAGTAATTGATATATGTACATGAATTGTTCTGATTTTGTAGTATTTTGTAGTATTTTGTGGTATATCAAAATACACAGAAATACAGGTACT
The DNA here is from genome assembly GCA_027744055.1 of Callyntrura sp. NNG-2020. NCBI lineage: Eukaryota > Metazoa > Arthropoda > Collembola > Entomobryomorpha > Paronellidae > Callyntrura > Callyntrura sp. NNG-2020. The sequence goes on along the minus strand of JAHZNE010000360.1, from coordinate 12,992 downwards.
ACTTATCTCTGGAATGAGAAAACCCGGGGGGAGAATGCACTTTCCGGAGAAGTGCAACCTATATGTCAGGAAAAAAGCAGTGTATTGAAAGTCTACAGAATGTTAGTAGAAGTAAAATAAGGAACCTTGCAATGTTTTCTATGCAAATTCCTTTTGAAATGGTTTGGAATAAGGGAAATTTTTATCCTCATTGACGTAAGTGTGATATATGCGGTGTAGCAAACAGTTTTTGCCACTATCCAGTATCAGTTTCTTATTTCACCCATTGATACACAAGTAAATTTGTGCCTATTCATTTCTTCATCTATCAGGTTATGTATTTGATGATTGAACTAGTAAACAAGTTTGGACTAACAAGAAACTCCAAGTGCAACAGTCATCTTAGAAATTAAGCCTAGTCCCATTTCGTAAAACCTCGAGATGTTTGTCTGTTGTTCCTATCTTTATTAGAACGCAATATGAAATGGAATGCAACCCCCTATCATCGAAATGAAACAAAGTTAATGCAATTACAAACTGCTAATATTAGTCAATTACGATTATTAGTTTATCGTATCTAGCAAAAGAGCAAGAGGGCTTAAACATCTATATTGGTTCGTCATTTTTGAAATAGAATATGAGAATTTCTGACAAAACTCATATAGCAACTCTTCATGCTGCCTCCACTGTCGCCTTACAGGAGAGAAAAGTGACAACAGTTTATATGAATATGCCTCTTTTTGTTTTATTCTTTAAACTGGGATACTATTTATGTGTAATCCCATTCCAAGTTAACTATGACCTAGATCGTGAACGATGGACACTGAGGAAAACTAAAATGCATTTGGTAAGTTGACAAATTGACGAAACAAAATAATACGTTGTAAACGCCATAGACAAGATACACTGTAGGTTATTACAACTTCTGACCTCTGGAGGTCATCCTGGTCAACCAATCGCTATCAAACTTCATAAATTGCTATTGGGGTATAAAAAGTGTCAATTTGCACCCTCCTCAAAGCTCTTCAACATTATTATCAATCAAATGAAGGCCTGTTTTAACCGCATTTAACGTCCTGAGCTAGTACTCAAAACAGTGTAGTTGACCTTTATTTGACCTCTGGAGGTCACCGAGGTCCTCTAATCACTGTCAAACTTCATAAAACGCCATTGTAGTATAAACAGTACCTTTATACCAAATTTCAGTTTATTTGGACGTGTTTTGCACTTTTACTCCTCGATTTCCCCTCCGGAGGTTCATTAATAGTGCGCATCTTTGAACTCGTCGAGGCATTGATCATTACTTTCGATTGATAAAAAGGGTCTTTTGAAATTCTTTGACGCTTACGAATTATCCTGCCGACGGACGGACGGACGGACGGGGTTAACAGACACTCACAACGATTCCAATAAGATGTATTACAGTGTATCTTAATAATGGAAAAAAATAAATGAATAAAATAACAGGTGAGATGTGCGGTACTAACCTGGATACCTTGCATTATATACCTGGTTCTGGCCCGCGGACATCAATTTCTCGATTTCACCTTTTTGACAAAACGATCTGCCAGCTCGTACTTTGAAATAGGCAATCGGATCCTGGTTACCTGGAGATGCGTCAGCTTCCTCTGGATCATTGGGCGCCGCCAGAAAGAAATGGAAGCGCTTACAAATGACTGCTCTAAAACGTTGGTAGTAAAATGGGAGAATTGGCGTCAAATAATACAATCATGGACTTCTAGTTTCACTAATCCAAGCGCCAGAAACATAATAAACGTGGCTGTAAAACGCGTGATGATTTACTTTTACTTCACCGGAACAATGTATTTCACCATGCTTCTCAGAATGATGTTTTTTGAAACCGTAGACCGCGAGTTTGCATGGCCAACAAAAGTATTTCGAAAAGGGATCTCGAGGGCCAGAAAACTATTCTTCTTATCCGTCCCGAATAATACTACCAACGTCTCAAATGGAATGGAATTGTCTACGGAAAACATAATCCTTGGAATACTTTATTATTGGGGGTTTAGCGCCTGGGAGACGGTGGGCTTCGTCTCAGAAATTGTGCTGATGGTGCCCTATCCCCTGACACTGTGGCTCGCAGCTAAAAAGTTTGAACTGTTTGTGCATTTTGGGGGTGGCAAAACTGAAACTGGTGGCGCATCAGGATCAGCGGCGGAAGCGGCTGATATTGTAAGAAGATACGAGCAACTGAAGGCATTGTCCAAATCGTTGAATGCATCGTGGGGAAAGTTAAACTTAATTTGGCATTTATCCATGCTTCTTCGTACCATATTTAACTTGAATTTTCATAACGACCGATCTTGGAGCGCTTCGTCAAGCATGGACCTACTGCTGACTTTTATTCAAATGTCGTTACAAGCCGTGGCTCTTATATTCTCTGCTGACGTATACGTAATGGTAATTAATTTCATTTCACATGGTTGTTGAAATACAAATGCGTACATGATGCTGGAAAAATAATTCTAAATCATTTTAATGAATTTATAACGATTGTGGAAGTATATCGAGTTAACATGAAGCATTTTGTGAGTCCGTTAAGCAGATATTCAGCCATCTTAGTAAATACTATTGCATATACTATTTTAAAATTTCAGATGGGAAACTTTAAGCATTGGTTGACTTATTCAAAAAACTGGGACCGGTTTTGGTTAACCGACAGTCGATCAAAGGTGGAACGGCTGCACATGGAATTGGGAGATAACCCAGTGGGCGTTTCCAGCAATGGAATGTATCATTGCACATACGGATTTATAGCACAGGTAACCCTTTATCTAACTTATGCTTCAAATTGGATTAAAGATGACATTACTAACCGTTTTGTGTTCTTTGAACATTTATCTAGCTATTTGCATTTGTTATTACAATATTCGTGGTCACATTTGAGAAGGATTGATATTTATTAAACGGCCTTTATCATCAGTCGTGCTCTCTGGAAACTGCACAGAATTCAAAACCAAAACGAAGCAGCATTATTCAAGTAACGCGTGTTACGCTGAACGGAGTAGAAGATTAGCATTATAAATCAGGAATAGAGTTTCCACTTCACAGAAGACACCGGAATATTAAAAAGGTAGTGTACAACAATATTCTAGAAATGATTGACCTTAACGTCGTCCGGTTTAAAACAATTAAAGGGTAGCATAATAAGCATCAAAAGATATAAAGTATCTATTATCTTGCATATGGTTAAGCGCGACGTTATGTAAGCACATTGATACTATTCACAAGCTGGTGTTTTCGATTTTAGGAACATATATCAACAGTTTTGAAAGATATTTTGTGTCATGTGGACATGACATGTGTGTAATTTTTGCTTCATTTTTTGTCAAGCTTCAAGTTTCTAGGTACGATCACCAGCGTGTATTTACAGACCGGGGTCCGTCGGCCAATACCGCCGGACTAGCACTATTTTTCGACCAAACATTTTTGCATTAGCATTAATCAACCATTCTCTAAAGCTGCCATAATTTTGGAAATAATTAGACGATAACCGAAATTTTGCTCTCCTGATTTAGAAATAGATACTCTTTTGTGTTTATTAAATCCGTTGATGGAATTTTAACATAAATTTGTAACTTTAGAAAGTAATTTTGTAGTTGTAGGAGGTAGTGCATCGTGAAATGTGTTATATATTACAGCTCTTTAGTGACGTGTCTGTAGGAAATCTACTCGAAATAATGCACAGGGTGCGTCTATGTCTGTTGGGTTTCAGGAGAGAAGTGAGGTCTCTCGATTTATTAAAATCAAGCAATTAATCATTGAAGATATATTTGTCACAATGAATGTCACGAGGTGTGACATTAGAAAGGATTGTGAAGGACAGTTATGCTGTCCGACACACATACAAATGAATGGCAGATTCAGAAGGAATCTGCCGACAAAGCGATATTTACCGTAAGCTTGTACTAAATAAACCTTCCGTGTACCTTCGGAAGTGTGAAATATTAAAACGGTACTCGCGTACCATTTATGACTCTAAATTTAGGGAAATTTTTTTACAGTGTCAAATCATCAATTTTTAAATTTATGCAAAATCAAGATGTCCTTACTCAAAATCATTGCAATGGTAAGTAGAGTAGCAGTGTTTGCGAACATGTTTTTGTTGACCACCAAATACTTGTTATGTTGCTCTTAGAAATTACAAATTTTATGCATAATCATAAATTAAACAAGTTTGTGCTCACCGTAATGTAATATACACAAAAGATTGGTATAAAATTAAAACAGAGGTATATATTTATCAAACCAATTGTATTCCTAATTGGAACACACTCTCAACAATTTTCTTTTTTAACTGACAAAAATGTTTGTGTTTATAATTCTTTAAAAATTACAATTTGACAGTGAGTTAGTTTTTAATACACCCTTTTGCATAACTCCTTAATGTATATACGTTCAATTAAATATATTAACATATTTTGAGGTATGTTTAATTTATTTTTATTCTTACTTTTGTACTTCTAAGTTTTTGTAGTGAGTCGTGAATTGCAGCACAAGTGTTTCTATAATTACTGAAATTTCGTAAATTATTTGTGCATGTAAATTTAAACTTATTACCTTCCAACGTTCCATTAATACAATTGTATGTTTAATGAATCAACATTCTACGGTTGGTTAATTATTGGTAACATGGACAAGTTGAGACAAACATAATTTGACCTAATTTATTTACGCAACTTTGTTATGTACCAACATAAAATGTTGATGTTGTTGACAATACACTCTTTAACATTTCCGTGTAAACACGCGAAAAACAAAGTGATATTCCTATGTAATCCCAGCTCTCCCAGAAAGAATAAAACCGCCAAGCAAAAAACAATCCCTACTAAAATCAAAATTGCGAATAAACTAACCAATCCAATTTGATCTTCATTAATGACCACTACATTTGGGCTGGGATCCTTTATCTGTAGCTTCCACCCTAAACGGTACACATAGCTAGACCAAAAAGCCCATTCTTCTAACAAACCACTTTGCTCTATTCTGGCATTAGTTTCAAAAATCCAATCACGGTTTACAGTTTGTACTTCTAAGAAGCGCCTGCCCTCAAATATCGGTTCTTTCATGGGTAGGCAAACTATGGAACTTTCTTTGCGAGACTTGCGAAGTACTTTTGCAAACATTAATGCAAAGTCGTTGACATACCTTTTTGGTAGGGTCAGTATCCTTCTATGGTACAGATACTCGGCCATGTCCATTTGTCGCAACATCTTCTTGTCAGGGAAATAACAGCTAGAATTTAACATGCTCATTGGTTTATTAGATTCAAGCCAAACTTCGACGAATAAGGCGTAATTGGATGTATTTTTGGCGGGACACGTGATCTTGTAGCCATCATTTAGCATAGACTTTAGATCCTTATAAACTGCCGGTTGACCTGGTACAGTAAGAGTACTTGTTATCCCGTTTCCCCAAAAATTACAAATGAACAGCCCCAGAAATTGCAAGAAAACAAGATACTTTATCCGCGTCATATACACCGGTGTTGAATTGCCTAAAAGAATTCCCACCACGTCCAGCAGCTGTTGTGTAACTACTTTCAGAATGTGTTTAATGTCGACTTTATTACCGCTTGCCCTGTTTTTAATTCCCATCATAACGAAGACCACAATGCAGGTAGCTAACAGCTGCCAGATGTTGGACGTCAAAGGCTCTATCCAAACGGTGAAATTGACGCCGGTTTTATCAGCCGCGGGGTTTTTCCATTTACGGCAGTAAACCGCTAACTGCTGCTCTACGTCAGCCAGTTTACTGCCCATCATTGAGTGGTACAGGGGACTGGAATTGATTAGAGAATTTCGGTAGTCAACCCTCATTAATATTTTCTCGGTCAATATGGATTGAATTTCAGCCTTGGACGATCTACTTAGCAAAGTTGTTGTCAGGTTATGTATTTTCGTCAGCAATATGGCAGCCATTAGTTCTGGCGTACAAGTGTAGAAATGCTTTTGGAACATCCATTTCCAGCAATCAAAACGTCTCTCATACCTGTGCTCCCTATTCAAGAAATAATTAGGAAACACGGCCCCCGTAAGTATAGGTATGTAACGCAATGCGGTAATCCGAAATTTTTCCCGGTGAAAGTCTACAGGCATTAACATTTTGCTTGTGTGTTCATCATCCAGCCGTAATCCCATATTTTGCTCCTGATTGCAAAAGTGGTTGCAGAGAATGGTATATTGATATTCTACTTTGTGAACTACATGTATGCAATTAATTACAATTTTCAAAGCTTGGGTTTCCATGTCCCTATCGCTAAATAAGGCAACGGTTAGTCTTCCCATCAGTGAGTTATACCAACTGAAGGAACTTACAAATATAAAGAGAGTATTAATGCTTCCTGCTAAAGACCTCACAGTCGAGATAGCGTTGTGGTTCCAAGCTAAGGAGTAATCAGCGTTCAGTAAAGGTGTGAGTACTAGATGCGTTGGTTGTGTGTATTTAAAAGGAAAGTAATTTGGAAGCGGCGGATCAGTTTTATACGCAAATACAATGACTCGGTAGTTTGCAGGGTGAAAGTTGCAATCCGGAGTTAATGAAAATGTATGAAATATTATCTCAAAATCTGGGGAATAATTAAGGGTTGATGGCAAGACCGCCAAGTGTAGCTGTTTGAGAAACGCCTGCTCGGAACAAAAAGATTCGTCACATTTAGCTATGCCAACTAGAAGTAGTGTTGATGCGATTAAGATTATGGGATACATCTTGAATTATATATAATTGTAACTAGTCGGGAACTATTAAGAAGCCGCTTTAATGGAACACTTTTCCGCTGAACCGAGGTAATTAAAATGTTTTAAATTAGAACAATGTTATGGAAATTAAACCTAAGAAGTGAGAAAGTCACCAACTATACTTTAAATATTGTGAACGACTTTAATGCTTGACAAACTATGCCACTGTGGCAAACACGTAGAATTTAACTTACTTTTAGTTTTGTCGACTGTGGTCAATTGTTAAATGGTATTTACTATACAAATAGAGACTACGTTTTATTAATAAAATGTGTTTTTACGCAACTTTTGTTGAGTCAACAAACTACTTTATAAAAGTAATATACACGATGTCTAATAGTGTTTAATTTAATTAATGCATACAATTGGGGCTGTTTTAATAATTATATTATGGTTATAGCAAACTATTGTCATGAAAAAATACACACGTTAATTATTTTTGGCTGTGAAATGTGCGCAATTGAAATTAATTTATATAGCTTAAAAATAGTACAGTAATTTGATTAGTTAGGGTAATGTTTTTATATGGAAGTTCATTTTTTGTTGATTGCCTCCATGTCTAGAGAAGCAAATATTAAATTGTTTTTGTCAACTTGCTCATAAAAAAATAAAAAGTGCGTGTCGTTTGTAGTATCGTTTCAATAAATTGGTCTTTGTTGTTTACTTCAACAATTGTGTTTTTCTTAACGCTTGGTCTTTCTTAAAAGTTTTAATTTATTAGGATTTTGTTAATTTGTGTTTGTGTGTTTATGACTAATTAATTTAAACAGATACCTGTCCTACGCTATGCGTATTTATACCACTCATTTATACAGTTTTGTCTCTACTTTAGTTTATAGTATTCAGTAATAAAACCTGTCTTTATTCTCAAATATGCATATTTAAGCAAGTTCTAGTTTATACTCCACATTCCTTTGACATTACCAATTATTAGGAATCCGACAAAGATGGAAATTTGCGTCAATAAAAGGATCCAATGAATCAGTTGAACTTATATCAATAAAATTATATTGTAAATTTAAGACAATAATAATATCCTTTTTACAAATTTGCAAAGTATTTACCATTTTAATTATAGGTCTATAAAAATAAGTTTTGCAAAACCATTTTGGACAATAATAAATTATTGGACAATCCCGTGTTATCTTTCATTTAATAAATTATAAATATGAACTGCAAAGAAAACGCAGCAATGGATATTGCAAAATACCGGTATCAAATAACTACACTACTCATATGTTTACCTGGACGGACTACTCTAGGGTTTTCGTCTTTCCCTCATGGTCAGTAGGAGTATAACTTACAAAACTGACGGACATATATCGTCGGACAAGTTTCTAATTTAACTAATCATAAACTCACTTAAACCAAATAAACAAAATGCTAACTAATTGAAATTGTTTTGACATCTTTAGAAAAGCTTTGCTGGTATAAACAACAAAGACCAATTTATTAAAACGATAGTACATAACGATAACACCAGACCAGCAAATACGGGGTAACTTGATGTGTATTTAGTCATTACGCTAAAAGCAAGAGGAACAATATTATGTGTTAATATTTATTTTGTATGAGTAAAAATAGTTTACATAATAATTTACCTTAATAATAAATTGCGTAAGAATGAAGGCATATGAGAAAGAAAGGGTGATGTCCAAGTTTCTTCTAAGTTGTATACTGCCTTCAATTAACTGGAACACCTGACGTCATCACACTTATTCATATTATAAAGTTGAGATATTTATACAAAACTTCCGCTGCTGGATCTTGACAGAGGACTTTTATCTGGCAATCAGAAGTGATGGTGATAAGTAAACTTATTAAGTAAGTTATTCGCATTAACATTCATTAACCATTCCCTAAACGTGCCTTAATTTTGAAAACACGTAGACGATGGTCGAAATTTATCTCGCCGGTTTCAGAAATAGTTACTCTAATGTGAATCCATTCATTCCACTTTTGGACAGTCCTTTATACTCACAAAGAAACTTCTGTGAAGAAGAATTTTTTTAATCACCTTACATTTATTTGACATGCATTTGACATTCCGAAAAACAGGAAGTCGCCGAAATGATACGGATTCTACTAATATATTGGTAGATTTTTTTAAACTTTTGTTTCTCTAGAATTTACAGCTATTCAATTATTCAGCAAAATGAGTGCAAATATATGCTTTATTGTATTGCACTTTAAATATTGGTCTGATCAGATTGATCTGAACTTGTTCAGCTGTACTATATATCATCTGATAACGAATTTTGTTTTGAACAATGGCGATCGTTTCTTTAAGTAGCAGCATTCTTTCCATTGTTTACTTTTGTAAGCATTGTCTGTTTTCCTCATCTCTTGTTTTCCTTATAATAAATAATGACCACAATGTCTGTATTTTGTATAGACTACGACACACAAATGTATGTATACTCAGGAACAGGAACTCTCCCTTTCTTTAGATATATTTCATAGATTCATAGTGACACGAATGGTATTTGAATTATTATAGTGATTCAACATATTAAAATATTAAATGTTGAATAGATTATTGCGTTGAAATTTTACATGAACAAATTTATTGACACATGTTTCTTAAACACAATGAACTATATGGTGCGTTTCAGAATACTTTTGTTCCTATAAAAAATGCTTTATTTATTAATGTGTACATGTATTGCTTCAGTTGAAGGTTATTGCATTTCTCCGTTATTAGCTACCAAGAACAACGGACAAGCAAACAGATATTTAATAAGATTCGAATTTATACATTGTAAATGATATACGGTAAATTATTCACTTTAATGAAACTGCAGTGTGACCACATGACGTAAAATTCCAAGACTATTCCAAGTAATGCACATAATGATACACTCATAAATATGAAACTCGGTTTTTCTTCGAATCATTACTCGAACAAAAATGGATGTTTAAAACACTTTAATTATAAACAGCTCATTAATTCAACCACACGTCTGGTTGTGTATGTTTTAAAATGTTAATGGCTTTTTGACCTTCGTTTAACTCCAGTTCGCTAATGATTCATTTCGTGATACAGTAACTTTAGGTGTTGTTAATACGATATCTCTGACGTTACTACAGCAAAAAAATCTTCAGAATTCAAATGACTATAAAAGTGAAATGTCCGGGATACAGAAGTTGTCAGTGATAGATAAAGCATCATTGTGGTAACAAAAAAGATTAAACAAAGAAAGTATCCAAAAATGTATTTGACATTTCTTTGCCTTTTTGTTGTGTACATCGTTGGTACAGCAGCGCAGTCCTCCACCATACCGGGAACGTATCTTTCTACTTACCGGGCATATAGATTTAAGCTAAAGCGTTTCCCCAATGGAGCGCTTACATGGACCAACGAGGTTCACGGACTCACAGGTGCCAGATACACTATAGTAGATAACCGAGACAGCTCCTCATACGACAAGGGTGGTAAATGGTATCAAAGCGGTCAGTGGACAATTAAACCTTTTTCGGGTCGTAATGGCACTATTAAAGGTTGGTACTTGCTTGTAAACAACGCCATTCCTGGAGAGTATTTGACAATAAGCGAAGCCGGAGAAACGGATGGGTACGCGGCAAACAAGAGTTATTTACTGCTGCAGCCTAATTACTACCCTGATGTCATGACGCAGGCTGAAATTGACCGATTTTTGTGGAAGCCGCAAATGTATGGGGATGATGACGGGAATGTATACTATTGGCTAATCAACAAAGCTCTACCACAAGGCGTAGCCACTTGGACAGACAAGAAGTACCGAGGTAATGATGGCTACTACACGCAGTTGGATAATAGTGGAGATGCTAGGTACAGTTACGGGGGAGAATGGTTTGATGACAAACTTTTCATCTTTGAAGACTAATAACTGGTTAGTAAAACTGTGTTGCAGAAAAGAAGTATTTAATTCATTCATGATGTAATGAAAATCCTACTATCACGACGCACTACGTTGAAAATTGACGCGGAAATATTCAAAAACTATTTCTTTGGCGAAATTCTGTCACCTTAATATTCCAAATAACCAAACAAATAAAGCTTGATTTGTTTAAAAAATAATATAGTTAAATAATTATCAAAATGTGAAATACGAATATATACTTAATGTAATATCTCGGACTAGTATCTACCAACAATAAATCGCATTTCCACCCTCACAAGGTTTGAATAGTTATTGACGGCGGGAATTAATAAAATACCTATAGAGAATCAGCTCCTCACCTGTTGTATCTAAGGTGCGGAAAACAATAAAATTCCAAGCCATACACCATTAATCATCGTTGTAAATCATCTTTTAACAACAGTAATCAATTTACATTGTTGACTTTATTCTGGATCAGTGTGTAAATATAAAGGATTTAATGTTGCGTTGATAACAAATTCATGATGGCTGTTGTGTAAAGATGATGATAGTTGTATGAGTTTTTAAAGAAATTGTTTTGGAAACAAGCTAAAAGTCCAATAGCGACAAGTTAAACATAGTTTGGTGAAGTTAAATCACAAAAATACAAGGAAAAATAAAATTTACTACTAGCTCACCAATTAATAGCTCACTTCTTGGGGAACCAATAATATTTACGCCATCTTTATTGTATCTGTAATACTTTGACGAAAATACTTACAATTAGTCAAAATTAGGGAACGTGTTGATACTTGCAGTCAGGTATCTTGTCAGTTAATCTCACTTGTAGATTTTTTCTTTTACAAATTACATATTATTTTAAGGTTCATTGAACGGTCAAAAGTTTAATATACAATTTCAAGTGTTTCATAAATGATTTGTCTTTGTTTAGAATGAAAATGTAAACAAAAACTGGAAATGAATAAATGAAATGTTAAAACAATTGCAAGATGAAGGCAATGAACTAAAAACGAGAATGCGCCTTATGCTCGTTGTTGGAATGACTGACTGTGCGTGACTACGGAATGCGGCTTTGCACTCCAGTAGCAACCAACATGCGACGAGGATTTAATCTTTTTACACCAGTCGGCATATACCCATACCCCACTACTGCATTTGCCATCAAACAAACACAAGACAGAAAAACGAGCTATTTAGGACATTAGCATAATTCATAAATGAAAAAGTAGTTAAAAGATGAAGACACAAGTGCTAGCAAACGTATAATATATTGTTCGGTTTTTAACAATCAATTTTATTGTAAAATCAACAGCACAACTGAATGCATCCTTAATCTATTAATGGTATTAATCTAACAGCGTATGTTGACATTACGCCTTATAATGAAATGATATCATCACATTCATCAACTGAAAATCTTTTTTTATTTACTCAAATTTAAATAATAGATACATCATTGTTGGTAGTGATTACATGACACGGTTCGGTGACATATTTCACACAAAAATATAATTATTGAAACAAAACTAATGTTTCAAAATACTTTTTTGTGGTGATGTGTTTTAGAATTAATTACTGCAATGTTGTGTATTCCTTTTTAAGTAAAGATAATGCTTCATTAAAGAGTGGTGGTGGTCAACGAATATTTTTTTGCAAAAACGGTGTACAAAGTAGGCTAAGATCCAGATGGTCAATAGTTTTCTTCAAAAGGAATGCATAGGCAAATAACCTGCTGCAGCCATTAAATTTAAATGACTCTCCAGCAAAGTATTAAATCAAGCTAAATACGAAACAAGATTGAAACACGTGTTTGCAACATGCTCAGACCATCACACTACTTCGTACACTATAAATGCATATTCATAAAGTTATGCACACAATTCCAACCTACGAACCACCTCAAGTGGGATGCTGGGGAGATCGATGAGCTATAATAATAGCGTTGGGTTGAAAGCCCTCTGTTCCAAAAAAATTAAGAATCGATGGATTTTTTAAACATTTTCCATGGAATAATTTTCGTTATGTCCGCTATCAGCAAAACTACCACTCCACTGTCTTAAATATATTATATATTTGAAAAGGCAACCGTTTTTGAATTATTGTAATTACGTAATCTATTGATTCTCTTTGACAAAGATTTCGGATCACGAACTAATTATATCTAGGTGTTTACCATACAAATAAAAAATAAAAACACTGGGTAATCAGTTCTGTTGCACGAATACATTTATTTTTGTTAATACTGGGATGTATTTCATAAATGTTGTAATGGGTCTCTTCAACATGAAATACTAACAAGGAAATTTCGCGTAGTGTCTTGCCTGTATTATGCTAATTTTGGTATTTGCTGGTAGTTTTGGATGTGGGGAATTCAATGATGCTAACATCAGCC
>JAHZNE010000359.1:0-13517 GCA_027744055.1 Callyntrura sp. NNG-2020 | reverse complement strand
TGCGAGTTCGATACGAAAAAATTAAGGAAGGCCGCCGTGCGAGTGCGGAGCGGTTATATATTTTTCCGCTCTTACTACTGAGCGAGTCTGGTGCGGTGCGAGCAGGTCTTGATTTTTACCCGTGCGAGTGCGGTGCGAATCGATTAAAATCTCGAACGTTGTTAAGAGCGCGCGAGTGCGGTTCGATCGTTTACCATGCCCATCACTGGACACAGGACAGTGTTCTATTCTGCCTGAGCTTACATTTTTTTATCATTTTTTAATGACATTCAACTTTGTTTTGGTATGATGACGAGAATGAATGATTTTACAAGTTGGAGTTATCCTTAGACTGGCATTTATATTACAACCAAATCAGTACTACGAACAAACCTGACATTTTTAGTTTTAGTATTTTTTTTAGACAACTCATTGTCAGTCTACTATACTATCATCTATCTAATTCTCATTATCACTCGCCGCTTTTAGCTTGTTGGGATCTCACCCACCGACCACCGCTACCACGAACATCAACATAAACAGTAAGAGCTAGTGTGAAGTGATACACCAGCCAACCACCCTCTCACACAGCTGGAAACAAATAGGAACCAACACGTACATAAATTAACATGTTGGTTTTTTGCAACAAACACTTTTTTGTGATATTATATTTTGTGACGGATTACGCAATAATGCACAATAAATATAACCTACTGCAACCGCATCAAGTAAAACAATGACTATAAAAGTTTTGATGAACTGCAACACATTCATCTCATCATTATTGGCTGGTGCTTGTTTGTAGTATATAGTTGTATGTATAGGTATTATTTTTTATTACTACATATACTTAAATCAATTCTCACATAATCCCGATATACTCATGAGAAAGCAGGAAGACGTGCGTGCGTGTGTACGTGTACGTGTACTAAGGAGTTTTTACTAAAAGCTGCACAAGGTTATTTCCTTAAATCAGAATCAGACTACACGGTGTCCAGTAAATAACTACGCCTATATTGAATTTCACACTGGAAACCGTGTATGTTGTAAAAGTCATATGGAAAGTAACAAATAATCAAAGTATAGACTGGCAGCTAATAAGTATTATAAGCCTTTTCATGAAATTGACACGCGACTTTATTGAAGAGGAGAGTAACATCGTTTTCACTTGATTCCAGGTAGCTATAGACAAGTGAAGTCCAAAAAAAGAGATTTCAGATGTAGACTTGACATTTCTTGATTGAGATTACATCTATTTGTATTGAGTGGGATGTAATGTTACTTCTCACACACATAACACTGCGTATTAGTTGTTAGTACAGTACGTTTTGGTCGCTTTAAATCAGGAGTTGTTCACACTAAATTGGTTTTCATGTAATTGTCACTGACACTGGATAGACAGTTTTCAAAGTGCCGTATTAAAGAACGATATGTATTGAAGAGTGGAAACAAATGAAGTGGCCCGTAAATTGACTAACACATCAATACAGTCAGAGCAAAAAAAGGTAATACAATTTGTATGTGAAACCGAAACCGTACGGCAACTACACGTGTTCAATTTAAAAAATATGGAGCAGGATTGCAAAATTGTTTTGTTGAGGGGAAACGAAAAGCTAAAAACCCTTTAAGGCAATCACGGAACTGTGTTCAATTTTTTTAAATGTATATCAGGATTGTTTTGTCGAGGAGAAAAGAAGGCTCAATAATAACAATAACATTTTAATAGGTAATTTAATTTTCTGATTTATAGGCTAGAGGAACATCTCTGGAATCCTGCATTATCATGAGGAATACAAATTTGGAACAAGCGGCACGAACTAAATATATACAGGAGCACAACTCAACTCTAATTCTCAATTTGCTTTAAATATTAACTAGTCTTATGCACCATTTATTTACGTTAGAAAGGCTAGTCGAGATTGTATGCGCTGTTATGGACTAGAAAATGTCAAATGTTAAATAATGTGTTTAAAGTTAGAATCTTTCGCTTTTTAAAAAGTGATCAGCGACAACCGGTTTTAGCAAATTGTAGGTTTATTGGTGGTAGGAATGTTCCGTAGTGTTTGTTCCTTTTTAATATAATTAAAGGTACAGGTGACAAAAGTTCACGTAACATATAGAGATTTATAAGCTTGCAGTTGGAAATTAAGCCCGTTTAACATGATTCGTAAAATTAGGGAGTGGTTGCAGAATAAATTTTTTTATACTGCTTGGATATTATTCCATCTAGCATATCAAATTCAGCAAGAACTGTGTGATTACTTAAGCTTTAATTTTAAGCATGTCAAAAGTAGATTGTGGTCATGTTTGCCACTTTATAGCCAAGAAGGGGAAGTAGCTAACTTTGTCAAATCAGTTTCCAAACTACATCGAGTTCCAAAGCATATAGCGATATCAGTAATACCAGATAGTAATGAGTCAATTCTTTCAACACTACTGCAACGTCTTGGACTTTTTAAGTCCTCTGAAATTTCGCGAAAAAAGGAAGATGATAAATCATCAGAATCTGAAGGCTTAAATTTGCACGCATTAGCGAGGGTGGTGGCATGGGCGTCAGCCGCAAACATTCCTGTTATAAGCCTTTACGATTATCACGGTAAATCACCTAACAATTTGTAATTTAATGTGTTACGTTTATCTGAATAATATTATTGAAAATTTTCACTATTTCATTTCACTTTAGGAATATTAAAAACTAGATATAAGGAGCTAGGCTGTTACATTCAGGAGGAGTTGCAGCAGGATTTTTGGGCTGTAAAGCAGATACGAGATATCACTGATCCGCCAATAGTTAAATTTCATAATGTCCACAAATCTAACGGTTACGTAAATGGTACGTTGTTTTTTTACTTTGACACATCCATTTTCAATGGGATTACTTTACCATACAATAAAATATCTCTGCGCTGTACACGCAGGTATTAACGGTAGCAAGTCGGACCAAGTTTTGCATATATTTGTGTACTCAAGACGAGATGGAAAACCAGGTCTATTGAGAGCCGCAAAGGAAATTTGTAAAGAGAAATTAAAACAACCACATAATGAAAACAGTGGACGTCAGTATCAGGAAATATCCACCAATTATTCCGTGCCTGTTGAAATTGATGTGGATGAAAGTACTTTAGATTTATATTTAAATCAGTGTAATGGTTGGCCGAACAGTTTAACTGAAGCCAAGACTGATCCAGAATTAATGGTTATATTGGGAAACGTCAAGTCCACGCTAGGCTTTCTTCCCTGGCATATTAGGCTAACAGAAATTCAGTAAGTATCTTTGTTCTCTTTTGCTATCAGTAGATGATGGAAGCATAATTGACAGCGCAGTAACTTTGAATTTTATGATTACAGCTGGTTACCCTCACTGCAGCGAGTGAAGTTACTAGATTTTTGTAAATCGCTTCACAAATACTCGAGGTGTCAACAGAGATTTGGAACCTAAGTATCATCGATATGTGGATATCTTCTATTCACACATATACGTACTATATGTCATGAGACGTCATGAGTCAAAAAAACTTCAGTGACATGCATTTATTTATGTAAAATAAAGTAAAAAAATATATAATTAACAACTGGATCAACAAATTTCTTCCTTCGTGTCTTTCAGCCAGTCTTAGTGAAACGGTCGTACATGTACTATGTATGATGTATTGTATAGAAACATTACGTTATCACAATGTACTCGACGTCGACGATAAATCGATTTTAAAATTTTCTGCTGTTAAGCATCTTTATATTTTGTAGCTTGTAATGATTTACGGAAAAGCTTTTTTATGCACTTATCCACTTTAAATACTACAAACAAATCAGTGATCGATAACAAAGATTTAGAACATTGAACGTTTTATTACGCTGGAATTGTGGTGATACAAATTCTTAAACTTAAATAAGTATCCAGATGCTCCCCACCACTTGTGAGAAGAAAGGGCATCATCCAGAACTTGGAAACGATTTAATCCAGCTGTAAAGTATAAAGAAACCCGGCGTTTAATAAACCCATAAACGTATACAATGTTTTATTACTAGGCACTTGGTGAAACTAGAAATACCACGACATAAATGGCTACCAAACCATACATTGTACATTATTGGGAACTTGGCACTATTAGTCCCTCCCGCCCACTAATGACTAATAAAATCAAGAAAGTCCAACTAAAAGTGAATAACAAATAAACAACATCGAGGTGAACCATTTAAATATTTATATTTAATACAATGCAGCAACAGTTTTTTTCAAATCATTGCTGAAACACTTTGATTATAAACTTACCAAGATCTGGAGCCAGGTCCATACTTGCGGGGGTGAGAATACCAAATGTTTTGGAAACCCATTTTTAATTGCTTGCGTTTTAATTTAACTGAAACGGTTAAGATATTAACTTAGGAGTCAACTGCTTGAAAACACACTACAACGTGTATGCAGAGTGGTAAGGTAACACTTTCAGTCGGCAAAGCTTGTGGAATGGAATGAGAATGGTTTGATGGTTTGCATATCCCTCTTCTCCTAGCCGTACTAAGCCCGTACTTTCACACATATAGTGTAGATGGCAGATATGTATGCAAACGGTTTTCAGTGCGTGTTCTTTACTATAGCTCTGCTACTTGCTACAAAGTTACAGAAGCTCCAACCGCGACACTGACAATGCTGCTGGCAAGTAATCAATAGTGGGACAAGCAACACAATGAAGCAACTCGAGAGTAAATACGTCACTTGTAAGTTTCTCTTGATGCCCCATTCATTGTTTGTAACTTATAAGTCACCTAGTTATACTATATACTAGTTTCCCTTTTTATAGAACAACTTACGGTTTTACACGTGTGCGAATTGTGTGAAGTGAAATGATCGCGTCTATCGCAGTCTAGTCGTGTAGAAAAAAATGTTCTTCCGTTTCTGAAGTTGACGCGTTGTTAATATCGTTTATGATGCCCTTCTAATATCGCTGTGTTGCTTGGATTATGTATGATCATCTGCTGGATTATAAAATGTGTAGGTTCGACAAATTGGCAAACAATTCTAGTTGATATTTTTACTCAAGTTTCTCGTGTTTGATTGCTTTTCCAAATCCCCGTAAATGACGTTATTGCTTGCATCTGAATTCTGAATGTAAAGTAAAACAACTCACCACCCATATATGCTTGCGAGATTTTTTACTTGAGAATTTTGCAAACTTTGTTTGTTTGCAGGCGAAAAACTGCTATTAATAATAACTAGGAAATAATGCAATGGGATAGATATTGATAGGTAAATTATGGTAGGTTTCCAGTTACCCCAAAATAATGGTCCTAGTGCTGGTATTGACATTTATTGATTATTTTAACAACCTTATTATTCATTATTCATTAGATTAGATGCTACATTTATTTAATAATTCGTTTACTAATTCGACGGGTAAGCAAAATTATAAGCTGCACTAAATAACAAGTCTTGTTCCGGAGAAGAGACTTAAGGAAAAAGTGTTGAGTGGGTCAGGTAGTCAGGTTTTTCAATAGTTCTATAGAACCATAAGTCAAAACTCGCAAATAAAATGATCGCGAAAAAATCTTCTGTTCAAAAGACGTGGATGGTAGAGATGTAACCGAAACGCACAAAGTGAGTTTTAACGTAAGCACGGATAAAAAGCACCCACGTCTTTCCATTTTCGGGACACACGAGAAAACACGAATGTGATGACGAAACACGTTTCAGGAAGTGGTAGAGATGTAACCGAAACGCACAAAGTGAGTTTTAACGTAAGCACGGATAAAAAGCACCCACGTCTTTCCATTTTCGGGACACACGAGAAAACACGAATGTGATGACGAAACACATTTCAGGAAGTTTTTCTGGTTCTTCAGGAAAGACGTCAGCAAAGAGAAATGGCTTTCTTGTGAAACTTTGTCACCACTATGAAAGAGATACGTATATTACGTATTTGTACAGTATTGAGCATGTGCTTTCATTATGTACTTTCATCAACGCAAAGCAAATCGTCTATCCCAAATCTCAACTCAGGAGGATTTTAACATGTTTGTAGGACAGATATATATATTATACAGCACGACAATCGCCAGTTGGAATACATGGCGTATGAAAAGTTTAGAGAAATTGGCTTCTTCGGATACCGGGTCCCGGACCCAGACAACGTGATACATGGAAAGGGAAAGGAAAACATTGACTTCACTCCGGTGGTTTATGTGGAGTGGTGTGTGAATGGAAGTGTTGTGGACGGGCATGGCATATCACACCGAAATAATGACGTGCAATCTTTGTCCTTGACGGTTCGTTGCCTGCCTCTAGTTCTTGTTTGGCGGATATTAGTTTTCTTCTTGTCTTGGTATTCGCCTACCACTTTGTAACTTCCAGGTCTTAAATGCATATGAAGCCCAATGTAATGTGTGTGTATTCAGTCAGCCACATATTGATGCAAGTTGCTTTATAGGTAGCAAATTCGGTGATTATGACTCAGTTCGTGATAAGTTCTTCATGAGCTAGTTGTTTGTGCTCCCGGTTCCGTTTTCTGCTTATTTTAGTGTTACCTTTTGTGCGCTCAACTTGCAGGCAAGTTAAAGGTCAAGGGTTATTGTATAAACATCAGAGACAACATCCCAAAGTGCTTTATATTAGAAATAAGCAACGTTTTGGCCATTTGCAACATTTTTCATTGTCTGTGTGAACGTCATGGTACAGCGTTGTTGTGTACCCTTTTGTGAAACCAAAGTCGGGGATGCTGATATCAACGGTGTGAAGGTTTGAATACAATCATCATATAATCATGTTTAATATTCTTTGCAGTTCTACCTAGATGATATCGTAGAAAAAAAACATTATATTTAAAAAATATATATATTTCAGGTTCGATTTCATAGAATGCCAATGGTGCCAGAAAGGTTTTTAATTTGGCGAAATAAGATAACCAATTCAGATTTGTATAAACCTGAACCAGAGCTGACAGTTAACTCCAGAATTTGCTCGAAGCACTTCGTAAAACGAGACTATTTAGACAATTGTCAAAATAAACCAGTTACTGGAAATCATATTCTGTCAAAAGACGCCATACCCACTAGATTTAGATGGAGCACAGAGAACTGTGACATCTCTGCAGCGGTTCCATTTGTAAGACGTGTGAAACCCAGCCCTCAACACAATAATAATAACAGCCATTCAATTAATCATCAACACCTTAACCACTTTCATAATCAGCAGCCGAGTTATCAGCAACTTCATACATTCTCATCTAAATCACGCGATAAGGATAACATGTGTATTGAACACTCTGCTGTGGAAAAGCAAACCCAGTGCTCACTAGAGGATGAGAGATTGAAAAATGAAATTTCCCGCAAAAATTCGATAATACAGCAACTTTTGGAAAGAATATCCCAATTGGAAGCAGAGCATAAAGCAACCACTCAAATATTGCTGAAAGACTCACTTTCGGTGGTCGGTACACCTACTTCCGTAATTCGATCGACGTCACCAAATGTTCCCAGTATTAGGGATCATAGTAGCTTTAAGGAACCTGCGAGAGAGCAAAATAACAATTGTGGAAAGATAACGTATAACTTATCCTCCGCCGTTAATTCAAAAAAGCGAAAGTTACCACAGGACGAAGATGAAAACATTCATTACGTTTTGTTGTCTCTTTCGGAGAAAGTTGTGAGGCATGATAAAATGAGTCAAATGAATCAAAACTAACCATACTTCCAGAAAAGGTGCTACCTGACATAATTAACTACATACTTAGGTGCTTTATTAAATAGACAGCTACCTGAAATCTGTAATACAAAAAGAGTAAGTACATGTATACTGAGAAGTTAAGAAAACAAAAATGCTTTCTCACAGTACACAAAGTGAAATTATAAATAAATACCTAGATAGATTAATAGATAAAATCTGTCGTATTAATAATAAAAAATAGTTNGCTACCTGAAATCTGTAATACAAAAAGAGTAAGTACATGTATACTGAGAAGTTAAGAAAACAAAAATGCTTTCTCACAGTACACAAAGTGAAATTATAAATAAATACCTAGATAGATTAATAGATAAAATCTGTCGTATTAATAATAAAAAATAGTTTAAAAATACGGCGTACCTCTGTACCTGTACAAAGTTGTGCTTTTGTGTGATGGACGTTGGATGATGAGATGAAGATGGTAATTAGTAACTGAATAAATAAATATATAATTGCCAAAAACATAGATGGTAAATAAACACCATATACAGCCTATTTACCGTAAAACTAGGTACTAGGCACAACGGTTAACACACTTTGTAACGGATGTATGTGTACATTTTGATTACATCTCTATTTTAAAAATTAGTTAGTTAATGGTGGCTATTACTAGTTTTTAATGCATTGTACTGTGTGACAACACATCCTATATTGTCATTAGCCAATCTATATTTAGCAGAACAGTGGTTTTCTGATTATTATTATTATTACTATTGTTAATACTATTCTGTATCTGTACTTGTTTTCAATAGACATTTGACTTACTTTCACCAAATTACTAGTTATTATGATCCCAATACATGATTTCGCTAATACGTATGACTTAGGAGTAGAGTGGTTTCGATGTTCAGTAGTGGTATATTGAAACACTCGCTTGTCGTAGCTGTTAAATAGTTCTTATCATGATTGTAAATATAACGCCAAGTCAAACGTATAATGAAAATTACAATTTAAAAAATATTAACGCAACGTATTTATAGAGAATCAGAGGGAAACTTTAAAATCATGACTATACACTTTTAAAAGTTGGCCATCGTGTACCTTCTGGTTTTACTTCTGGTTGAAAGATAGATTCTAATTGGTGATAAATATTTAAGTATGCATACGTATTTTGTAAAATGCAGTTATATCAAATTATATTTCTGTGATATGTTTAAGGTTACTGATTATTGTACCTCTCTGAGATAGTGAATAAACTCAAAAAAATCAAAATTCTAACACTGGTAGTCTGTAGTGTAGTTGTAGTGCAGTACACCATGTGCAGTGTTCATTAAATATACATAATAATTATCATTGCGGGTCAATGTGATCTTAAAACCGAATAACATTTTGAAAAACTATTTGAACGCACAATGTAAATAATGACGGTAAAAATGTAGTACTTACCTATGTGTATTCACATTCACAAGTAATAAAAACTCAATTAAAAATATTATTGACTCGTCTACTTTATTATCGTTATTATCACGTTTCATAATAATGTTTCAAAATGACCTAAGGTCGTTCCGAGTCCCGATGCGGAAGTACAAGGAACTAAGGCATTAGCTACGTACTTCACCCTGCACTGCTGCACAACTGTCGGTACTCAGTGGTGGTCCAACGTCCATCTATCTCACATGATTGACACGATTGTGAGTGAGACAAAGTAAAGAAAGTGGAAAGCAGCAGGGGAAACTTTCACAGATTTTTTTAAGAAATACCATTTTATATTTATATTTGGCAGGTCTTGTTTAATATGGCATGACTATGACAAATCCATTTAGAACTGAACAATTTAGTAAATTATTCAATGACTTGTACTATGTTTTTTTATTGTAAACTTAAATCCTAAGAACTTGTTATTTCATTTCTAACACATGTCAGCAATAAGAAATCATAAATAATAAATGTTAATCAGTCAAAATTCCAACAGTAAAAACATCCCATTAGGTACATTTTCCAGAATGAATAGTACAATAGAACGATCACATTCTAATCGAGCCAAATCTTATATACCAGCAAAAACAATGTGTTTGAAAACTAATTTTACTCCAACGAACTAATGAAACATTACTTCAATCAACGGCTCATAATTACAAAGTAAGTACCAAACCTTTCAGCCTTTTAGGTGTTCCAAGAAACTAACCATAAGGCCAAGTTAAGTCACATCTCTCTTTAAAAAACAACAAACTTGGTTGGTACCTTACATTATCCATCTTATCAAATTAGATATGACTGTAACCGTGCCGTTGAGAGTGTTCACGTGAAAGTTGCACCGGTCTTTTCAGTGTCACCATTTTTACCGACTACTTCTACTTCATCCAAACCACCCATTTCGTTATTTCCGCCACCGGAGTAAGTGGTGTCTGAACCGAATCCTTCCAGAGAAGCATTATCCCGCATAAGCCTATTGCCACTACTTTCATCACCTCCATCGCTATCCAACATATCGTATTCTGCAGCAAAGCTTTTACGGGTCACGAACTCATCTTTCTCTAACTGCGTTGTAAAATGCGTGAACCCAACAGATTGAAACAGTTGGTTCACTTGTCGTATCACCTGCTGCTCATTTGCGTCCTCTGTCGCCTGTATATGGATAGAACCGGTTAAAACGTTTGGAGCATGGCTCCAAAATCGGGCATTTCTGTATCCTTTTACTCCTTCCGATGAGAGAATTTTTAGAACTGATTGCTGGAGATTTTTCTCCAGTCCGCTGGGAACCTGGAGAAAAATCGAAATGCTATTGTGAATACTAAAGCATCTAAAGCACAAATTTTATATTCATGTCACCTACTTCCATTTCAAAATAATGTTCTGCTACTTACCGTTAGTAATAGTATCTTCGACGTTTCTTTCAGTAACGGAACAACACTCACGACAATTAATGCTGCAATTATCATTGAGCAAATTGGGTCAGCAATAAGGATTTCGTAGTTTTTAATCAATACGGAAGAAACAATAACACCTATACTTCCCATAGTGTCAGCCAGTAGATGAAGGAAAACACCTACAAATTAACAGGTATTAAGGTTATGAATGTGCTTAATGTTAGAAAAATGCATCATATAACACTACTACACAAAATCTATGGAGTCAAATTAGTGGCAGCGCAGGGCGTACCTTTCACATTCACATTATTCGAGTGACCATGTTCAGGATTTAGTCCGCAGCTCGTTCTGAAACGTATAAATTCCAACGAGGTTAACTATGAAACCTACAATTGAGATGGGTAGTAAGCGATGCGCATCTACCCCAGGAGGATCATATAGTCTTTGTAAAGATTCTACCATGATAAGTGAGGCAATGACTAGCAGAAAGAACGAGTTGAGAAACCCAGATAAAACTTCTATTCTGGCATAACTATAACAAGTTAAGATAAACGCCAAATTACCTTAAACATATCTGTATATCGTCATTTTGCTTATATTATTTTAGAACGTTCGTTTCATTGTACAAAATTAAAACGGTTTTATACCCGAAAGGATACGTTTTACTTGGTTTCCATCTGCATATAACAGAAGCACTCAGTCCAATACACAGAGCCATAGAGTCAAAGAGCATGTGGAATCCATCCGTTATCATGCCCAAACTGTTGGTTATCGTCCCGTACAAAAATTCAACACCAGTGAAAGCTAGGGTAAGTATTGAGTAGTAAAATAACTTTCTACTGATAGCGTCCTCCTGAATTTGCTTTAATATAGATGAGGTTGCTTTTAGCATATTTTTCCACAATGGAACATAGGTCTCTGCAGAAAAATGGCTGGAGAAATTAAACAAAGGAAGACCGTCAGAAGAGTAGCCTACAAAGGACCCTCCACCACTTGCTTTCTCCGTGGAAGTTAAGCAAATCACTCCTTTGTAGCAAATCAAATAAATTAAATCTTATTACAGATCTGTCTTGGTGCTTATTAAATTTGTTTGAAAGATTGCAATCTTACCCAAATAAATCAGTGTAAACGCCAAAAATGTAGCTATGTTTGGAATTTCTTCAGATGTCCACAATAGGGAATACAACAATGCACCAAACATAGAAGACGTTGTCCCAACTCGCGCAACTTTACTAGGTTCCATTCTATTTAAACAATTGAGATGTGATGATTTATTCATGTTAAAGCTAACGGAACTACTCTTTAACTAAATCAAACAATTCCAGTACCGTTTCAGACATATGGAGTCCACGTAATAGTCCATGACAAATCCAAAAGTAGTTATTATCGTTAATCTAAGTATACTTGACCACAATGGGATCATGTCCGCCTAAAAATCAGTATCCCCAAACCCATCTATAGGTCATAAAATCTCTTATACATCTCGAAGCAAAGAATAACGGAATTAATGAAATGAAAGAAAATGTTTCAATTTGGACATAAATCAGTTTCAAACAAGTGTACGAAACATGCAAATATGTGGGCAAAAATAACGCTTACTTTAAAAAAAATAGGCAATTTGTCATAGACGATAAATTATGAAAATATTCATTTTTGCGATGATACTGGTGTGTTCATGTTCACTTTTTTTATAAACATCAGCATCGTATCATACTCAATTATCCTAGGTTTGCAATTATCAATGGTGAAACTTGGGGTTATGGCACCAACTCCAACTCCAAGTTACACCACTTAAATTTGATGTTAATGCAGCTTTGGACTCTGCAGCGATGTTAATGCACTTGTTTACCATTTTTTAAATTTCCAGAACGCATGTTTTTCTAAACAAGGAAGATAACGAAAGCAGCAGCTTGATTCACTACATGATATATTACTCAGCGTTTCCAGACTAGCGTACGTGAAATTTGACGTGTGTTCATACGAGATGCGTTACGCGTTAATCCAGTTTAGTGGTAATTTGTTATAATGTATGTATGGCACTGCTTCGTGTAATGGAGACACCAAATGCATGGCCAAACAAGGTAAGAAAAGTGTGTCGTATGAACAAAAATGTCTTTGAAACAGTGGACTTTTTTCCTTTTTCCGTTCATTAATTCTGTTATGACTAGCACGACATTAAAACTAAAACAAACGTTCAATCATACCCCTGACAGCAGATCAATCATGAAAAGTGCAAACAGTAACATGCCGGATACAGTTGTCGACAAGGCATGAAGTCGTTTTGATCCTCCCAAATCAACAGCCAACTTTTTGGAGAATGCTTCAAAACCAATCTTGTAAACCAGGCAAAACACCAATATCAAGATTCCCACCTGTAAACATAATTCATTCCATTTGTACATCACTTTGTGCCGTTTCGAGAACATATAAGAGCTTTATATATTTGTTTCGAGCCAATAAATCGTGAATCATCGTCATAATCGTGTTCGTGTACAGCAATTCCTTGTAAACTTTTTCATTTTATTATCACCCTAAATAAAACATCAAGAAATTAATATCGCCCATCCTATTCATAGATATAATAAACTTGATATTTATTAGTTAAATAATAAATAACTATATTTGTTAATTATCTCTTGAGAGAAATCACTTTACACTTTACTGTTTACTCACATTGGGAATTAAATTAATACAGTGATTTATGTCAAAGTTATTTGCCACTGTAAATTTTATTTTTGTGATAAAAAGTGCATGATTTTTTGTTTATCAGAAACATATGTACACAACGAGCAGATCAATTGCGGCTTTTTATTTTGCGTGTGGCCACTTCGTCTTTCCTTGGGCGTTGGTGTTGATTGAAGGAAGGCACGACAAACGACAAGTCAAAAATTGTAAATAACAAAAAAAATCTGCCGTATCGTGAAAATAAAATTGGGATATTTGCGGAACATCCATAACATAATTGTGAATTGAATTAGCAATTTGCAAAATAAATATTTGTTGAATTTTGGAAAATAACA
>JAHZNE010000358.1:0-10424 GCA_027744055.1 Callyntrura sp. NNG-2020 | reverse complement strand
CACCACATGGTACTCTCGTGTAATAGTTTTTCTTATCAAGCCACATTCCCTGTTGTAGAGAGAGAGAGAGAGAGAGAGAGAGTATATACTTATTACTTATGGATGATGTGTGATGATTACCCGTGCGATGTCACGTTTGTGGGAGGGGAGGGGGTAGTAATACAGCGAGAGATTTTTTTCAAAGAGCGAGGTTCATCCAAGTAAAACGGGCTTTCACTGGCAAAAGGTTGCATGTTTGACATTGAAAAAAAATGGTTTAATGATGTAGGAGATTAAGTGATATTAAATTTTACATTGAATGTGGATTTTGTTTGTAAGGTTGCACATAACAGCAGCGTCATCATCATCCTCATCCTCAGCCTCACGGTCCCGACAAAATCATCATTACTCAACTTTTTTTTACAGAATTAATGGGGTTTAAAGCATTTCATGTTACAGCAGCGTTGTTACCAAGGGGATAGATAGCAGGTCCCTTTGAAGCCTGAAATGGAAATTAAAAAGCAAATAAATGCCAAAAAAACGGTAAACACGGATTTCTCTCATTAACCCTGACTGTGAGTCGCTTTGGCATTCAAGCACATATAATCATCATCATCATCATCATCATCACCACACGCTCTCCTCCTCTCTGTGTTGTACACATGGTCAATGAAAGGTCACCATTTTCATATAATATTCCCACCGCGTGCTCCCCTCCATGTTTTCCCTGCTTACTGCACCGACCCAGCATTTACTGTACGCTGGATCGTGATTTGTTTGGTTATTGGCCTACATTTAATCACTCTGGGTAAACAGCTTGAGATTTAGAGAGAAAAAATAATTTCTTGACTCAGCACATCTTCTACCGTCATCAGCATCACCCTCTATACCGTCGTGTTATTATGGATGTGCCAACTGACAAACAAGCTTATCATCCTCATCCTTTTACTCTTATCGCTGTCCCAACTGTCAATTGTCAGATTGATATTGGTAGTCATTTTACAAGTAAATATTGACATTTCCTTTCTATCTTGCTTGCTCACTCTGGGAACATGTTGGCGCAGCAGCTCCCCTTAAAAAACAGGGAGATTATACGTGGTGGTGGTGGTGGGTGAGTGTCAGGCATGCATGGACGATTTCATAATCCATATTTCATCCTTGGCGTGATAATCATAATTGCAGGAACAGGTCACACACACACACACACACGTACGTACAGGGAGAAACAGCGTTGTTATTGAAGCCCCCCCTCATTTCCCTCTCTCTCTCTCTCTCGATGTGGATGAATGTAGAAAAAAAATGTAGTTGAAGTTCAATAAGATATCGATAATTATCATCACGATATGGTTGTTTATTGAGGAAAAATGAGATGGAAAGTATAAAAAATATAATGAGGATAAATGGAGTATCATACGTGAGTACCTAGGCATATACCCCACTTCTTACCCATTTACCTGTTGTTGTGTTCTTTGAAGTACATTTTAGATGTAATTTGTTATCATTTTCTTATCATCGTATCCCACGTCGTAAAATACGGTACAAATGCGCGGTGATTATGTGCCTTGATTACCTTTTGCATGACAGCAAGTGAAGCGCTTATACGATTTTATGCAGTGGGACTCTTCAAGTCTTCTTTATTTATCCTTAATGATGATTTGTTTGTAAGGCGACAGTTCCAGTGATCGTCAACGGGAGGTGGGTACGGGGAAAACTGGATGATTCCTCCTCTATCCTGTCCTCTAGAACGGCAGGGATTGGGCATTTTCGTAGGGAAAAACAGGTGAGAGGTGACACAGATGCTGAATCCCCGACATAAATTATGATGTATGCTGCGACATGCCCTGCGGGGAAGCCCATATTAAAAAACGTTTCACATTTTTCGTAAAAATTGTTTCATTCCAGAATTGTCCCGTCACGTGCGTCATTAGTTCGTCTCTACAAAATCCGAGCCGCTGGACGATACACATAGCCAATCAACGTAGCTTTAATTTTTTTTTTATCTCTGTTTCATTTTTCATTCTCGCTACAAATGTGAATAATTTTTCGCATCACGCATGCATGGAGCATGGAAGGCGAAGAAAATATAAGAGACACGCTACTACTACACCCTGAATATTTCATCATCATTGACTCATCGTCATGTGACCAATGGAATTTTTGTCTTGAAACACGCAAACACGACGACGGTATCATCTCTCCTCTAATAAAAAAGGGGCACTATATCGAGATTTAGGAATATGTCGTTAATGAACGCTACACGCTGTATATAATTGCTTTAATTTTTGAGAAGATGCATTCGTATCTCTCCTACGTTACTCCAATTTCGTTACATTCCCCAAAAGTAGCCTCATCGCCTGCATTCAAGCAGCAGCTTAATCATTGCATTAATTATCTCAGGTGCTATTCTCTCACCTGTGCAACTTTTCCCATTATCATAATATTGAACGGTGAAGCGAACTCTGATCTCCAGCATGACAAGAGACAACAACAGCAGCGGTGACGACGACGACGACGACGAGGATGATCATGATGAAGACAATAAAATGTAATCGTTTGTGCGTGCGGCTAAACAATAACGTGTCAACACCGCAACGAGTAACAGTCATCCTAGTCGTGATCATCGCCGGCGCTGAATGTGGATTGCTTCACCAACGACGACGACCACAGTCAACACAGCAAGAAAATAACGTAGAGCTATTTGCCGTTAATATTTTTCTGCGTGTCTTTTCCTTCTCGCTAACCAGCACAGGTGCAATATCCGTGGTTGCCTCATAAAAAAGTCAGTAGTTCTGCTCTCTGAGGTAAAATAGCGTGCATAAGCAGCTAATTAAAAAATCTTCACTGTGCGTGCAAAAATCTAGCCGCGTGGCTCCCCCGTTTTTTTTTNTCCCCCGTTTTTTTTTTGCAATGCCGAATTGGAAAAATACACTTGAGGCAGCCGCAGCCCGCACTCGCGAAACCTCTATGGAAGTTTTAAACATGCTTTGGCCTGATCACCACCACCATCATCATCACCTTCATCCTCCTGTGCACCCTCCAACCAGGCAAGTGTTCCCTATATTTTTTCTTATATATTTTCTTGGCAGCGCCATACAGAAAAAAAACAAATTTACTTCGTGTTTTATTAGCCGTGCCATTATTTTCAACATTTCGAGGTATGCGCCACAGATAGGGGCATATAATAAAATAAATAGAAAATTAGTGGTAGTTGAGGGGAAATGATGGCAGGTCATGTTGGTAAAGCACAAAGAGAGAGAGAGAGAGAGAGAGAGAGAAAATCGAAATATTTTAGGTGTAACAGCATCCACGTTAATTTGCGTTAATGTGGCAAAGTAAACAAAGGAATTATCCTAATGATGTGTCCTGCTAATGATTTTGTTCTAATTACTGCATACATTTTATCCCGATTAAGGTTGTCGCACAACACACACACAAGCCATTATTTACCTTGGGTAAGAGAAGAGCGATTTTTTTGAGACGATCAGCATACAAATTGGTCACGTGTAATAACTTTTCACGGAGTTTATTATTCCATTTTTTATTGTTACACAATGGAGCCAAGAAAAATACGACGAAGTGTTACCACGGTGATGATGATGATGATGATGATGTGTGTTTGATTTTCACTTTTTGATTTTTTGGGTGTAGAAGACACAGCCAAGCATGTGGTGGGCTTACCTCGAGCGCTTCTTTCACTGCCCCAAGTTCAATGCAAGCTTCATATCCTCAGCACTACAGTGGCAACGGATCATTAACAACGGCGGCTCCACCACCGCGAGTACTGGAGCAGCAGCAGCAACAGAGATCTGCTGCTACGGCATCAAGACAGAGTGGCGTTGAGACAGGTGCAGTAGTGGCTTCAGCAACGATTCCCCATCCACAGAATTCATCCGGAGCAGTGGGAACTCCTAACAGCAGCAGGAGAGGAAGATCTACCAGACTGGGAATGATGGAGTCTGGGTATAACAATAGTAGTGGGGATAGCGGTGTGGCGGAGGACGCCGATTATTGCGGGGGATGCCCGGTGGATTCCAGGGGCAACGTGAGCACGATTAGGAATGGAGAATTGAACTCGCTACTGGAGAAACCGAGGGATGGGCGGAATCCGCCTGTTATTATTCCAATGTCAAGGGCATCCAAAGATGGGGCGGTTCCAGGTGGGGGAGGGCAAGGGGACTTGGATCGACGGGAGTCCAAGCTGTGGAAACGGCAGGGGAAGTTAGTGTTAAATACGCAAAGGATTTAATTGTTTTTTTTGTAAAGTTTTACCTTGAAGGAAATGTTCAGTGATTTTTTTTGTGGGGTTGCAGTCACAGCATGGGACTAGTTTTGTCCGCGTTGTACGCCAAACTTTTGGTGGTGATGGGGATTGCGTTTCCCTTGTCAGAGGTCATGTCAACGTACATTCCTGCCGCATATTATGACGTAAGCGAGTTTCAATTTTAAGTAAAAATTTAGATTTTATAAAATATTTTTAAGGAGGGAGTGTCCTGAAGGCGTGTCACGTGCCCTGGTTCAATATCAAATGTCTCTCAATTTTTTTTTAAAACATTTGACGGTTTTTAATTTCCGTTTGTCTGTTTCAGGGATTTTACCTCTACCTCTACTTTGGCAGCATCCTCTTCATGATCTGGGTCTTTGGCTACATCATCCGTGAAAGAGCCAGGATATCCGCACGTGTCATTGTTCAAGGTATGTCAACAACATCAATATCATCATCAATATCATCATCAATATCATCATCATCATCATCATCATCATCATCATCATCATCATCATCATCATCAAGCATAGAAACACTATACGTGCAATTATGACGCCCACTCCAATGGCAAGTCATTTTTACGAGTATCTACTATCTACCTACATCTCCTCTATTGTTCTGGTCATGGGCTGCGCCACATTACTAAAAACAATTTTTTTCTTTCCGTTTCCTTGGTCAAAGGCCCTCCAGCGTCTTGCTCGATATAAATATACGAATCTATGTCGACCGCATTCTAAGTTACAACCTCTTCACTTTTGTATTGAGAAATAATTATGTGAGCAGGAAAAATGTGTTTTTCAACGATCTGATTTTTAACCAAAGTACATACGTTCACAGATTGAATTGGAAATGATAAAAGCTTTATATCTCAATAATAATATGACATAATAGTACCTATACTATCCTCTGTTATCGGCAAGAGCAAGCAATAAGCGCACTGTAATTCGAGCTATACAATAGGATATGAGTACTTGAAGTGGCAATTGGAATTTTGTTGAGAATTGATAAACTGATAAGATGTGTACAATTTGTGAAAACAACCAGCCAATAAGGTACTTTAGCGTGTGTCTCCGAATTATTTTGCAAAAACGGATATTACGAGGAAACGTACATAGGCAATGGTAATGTTGAAAGGAAGATCTGGGGCAAAGTAAGACCGTGTGTGTAGGTACACCTTGTTTTTGCTCCAAATAGTCACATGACTACCTGACTTGAACTGACGTAAGCGTTCTTCTTCTTCTTCTAAATTTAGGAATGAGTAATTTCGGCTTGCGAAAGCCAGAGGCCATTGAACCCCCCATCCCTACCCCGGGTGACCTTGTCTCCACCGCGATCACAATAAATAGTGCGGAAGCCGTTCCCCTGTCGTTGCCCAGTTCCAGCGAGAAAACGTCCGGCTCCTCCACGGAAGAGGACGGGGAATTTTCCGATGGGTCCTCCACCGAATCTCCGCAAACACCTACAGAAGACCTACTTATGAAAGGGGGTGTCTCTGAAAAGGGGGGTCTCCCCTCCAATAATGAGGCGCACCTCCACCATCATCGGCGTCACAAGGGGACCAAACCATCTCCTTTAAAAGTGTCCGCGCCCATCAAAAATTCTCCGGTCCTAGCAGCTACCCCGCCACTCACAAAATGTCTCCGGAAGGAGACCCCTTGTCCGTTAACAATGACACCGGCGGTTATGCGGACAACGTCCTCCATAATATAACGTCCTCCTTGGCAACCACCTTATTCCCGGCGGACTTTGCCGACTATGGAGGTCTGACATCGGCAGATTCCTCGGAAGGTCACCATTACACCCACCACCGCGTCATCCGGGGTCTGAAGGGCCCCTACTCGATTCACGAGTGTGGGCGAACCAACATCATCGGCAGTATTGTCCAGGACGCGGCCCCATTCCTGTTTCCTTGCACCATTGAATACTCCCTCATTTGCGCCGCCATCTGCTACGTGATTTGGCGGAAAATGGCCAAGCGACGGACGGAAGCGATCATGCGGAAGCACACGTTCAGTAATAGACGGCATCTCTTGAAATCTTACGTGGGTGCCCGTGCATTTCCTAATTTACTCCCCACTTATCACCTCTGTCGATAATGAGCGCATTATAAAATATAATTTTTCTTTTCTCTTCAAGGTCCCGCATCACCACTCGTCCAAATCGCCACATCACTACACGGTCGACTGTGCCGCCTCACACAAAGGTCTTTTCCTCGGCATCTTTGTCTTGGTTTTAACCATCATGAGCTTGATCATCAACTTTGTCCTTGCCAAGCACCCCGACTACAGACAAATGGCGAATTTAGAAGCGCACATTACGGAAATCATCCTCTACACCATGGCCACCTGTGCTGTGATCATTGGCATGTGTCAAACGAGAGCCCTGCGGTATTCCCACGGGAGAAACCTGGAGCTCGACAACATTCTTTTGATCGCCGCCCAAACGGGCTCCCTCATATTCAACATATTTGCCATCATCAGTGGCCAGTTTATTTTGAAAAAGGGGGAGAACCTCGTGCTCGTCACGGCCCTTCTCAAGGTCATTCAACTCGTGCTCCAAACCCTGTTCATTTTGGATGCCTCCAAGCGCGTGGCAACAACTATGGAACAGGCCAAGAAAAAACCGGGCCGGGAGGTTATCACCTTCCTGCTCATTTCCAACCTCGCCATGTGGCTTATCAACGCCCTGGAAAAATCTCGGGGGGAGAGTCACCCCGCCCAGTTGCAGTTTTATGGGCTCTGGTGCTGGACCATTATCACGCATTTCGCCATGCCGTTGGCCATCTTCTACCGGTTTCACTCCACCGTTTGTTTGTGTGAAATTTGGAAAAGGGCGTACAAAATCAAGCATGTCACCAGATAAACGATATCCCCTCACGTTCCACCCTAGTAGGATCGAAACCTCCCCCCCCCGGATGGTACCACAAATGACAGGGTACGCCACCCATGGAAAAATTCCCAATGCAAAACAAGCTGACTTTAACAATTAACGCAGAAGTGTAAAATATGAGACGTTAACATTCCTTCTTAGCATTTCCTTCCATATTCCTTCCCGATACCCTTGTATATTATGTAAATATCGTTTAATACATCTTATATTGTACTAATTGTTTATATATGTGTTGTGTGTGTATACATTTCGGATTGTGGAGTGGCGTTACCGTTTAAACTGAATAAACTACGTGTATGATCTCATTAAATCAAAATGCTGCATATAAAGACATATGCTCTGTATTTTTAAATCAAGCGATTTTTTATTATTATTGATATCACGTGTGCATGCATAGATTTTTTTTTTGTAAAATAAGTTTCCTTTGACATGTCTCTATCTGCCTCCCTTGGTTTATGGGTCCACTTCCGGAATGCCTTTAGACAACTCTGCCATGAGGACTTTCAACCCATCCATAAATTCCAGACAACTGGGATAAATTTGCTCGGGGGGAAGGAGGTGCCCATATTGGCCTCTATCCCGGAGCTCGTATGTTATAGTCAGGTTTGTTTTCAGCGATTCTTTCACCCAGTCCATGCTACTCCCTGTGGCTACATCTGTCACGGGGAAAAACAAGAGGAAATAGTATAAAAAAAATGTTTCGTGTAAGATGTGTGAATCTGGGTGTGCGATGTAAGATTAACTCACACATTTCATCGAAGATGCTTCCAGGTGTGAAAATGGTGCCGAATTGTTGTTTGTGCGCCTCCGCAGCCAGATTGCCTATTCGCATCTAGAATATTAAAAATGAAAATGAAGCAAAATGGCGTACATTGTGGGAGTATTGTTGTTATTGTAACAGGGCCAAGGCCATCATCAACATCATCATCATCATCCTTGCGTTTGCTTGCGGAGAATGTGGACGAAAGTAAACACACATTTTTTCGCCAGAAACTGGGAAACTGTTTCGTTTGCTAATTTTTAGTTGTTTGCGTAACCTACAAAAACGTACGTAAGTATTGTACTGAGGAATGCGATCCGCGTTTAAGCCGGTGGGAATGAGGATGTACTGCCCAGCACTATGGAGACTCAAGTAGAAGACGAGACGGGAGGAGATAGACGTGAGAAAATTTCGGACGTTGCGAGACTCCACGTCAGAATACACGTGGGATCCGGCAAAAGTATTCGAGCAGGGATCAGGAGAGGAGCCCCCGTTTTCTACCAAGAAATCAAAAATTCTCATATAAATGATAGTAATGGTTTAATACAATTCGTTATTATGCCATTTAATTAGCGCATTTAAATTAAAAACGTAAAAATGGTAAAGGGGCTTCAGTACCTAGCCAATGGTAGTCAAAATTACGATTCAAATCTGTCCCGATGCAAAGGGAACCATTAACAGGGAGCCGCGATTTTCGCCAATATCGATCCTAATTCAAAATTTGCATAAAATAAAATTTAATATACAATTTTCTGTCAAATCAAATGAAAATATTCGACTTTTACGTACTGTGTTATGGGAATATTCAAAACCGTCTACGTTGTAGACCGGTAAAATGTAAAAATCATACTCATCCAACCACGCTTGGATTTCTGTGTCGTTGCTGTTGAGGAGTTGATCAATGATGTAAGTGCACACGGCTCCTGTGATCCATCTGTGGCATTCGCAAAAAAATGCATTTTTTAACCCAATTTTATTTTGTCCCCAGTAAAACGCTTCTTTTCACCCGGTCAGTCTTAATTTTTTTATGGGGGATTACTCTCTTGCGTGAATCTGGGCGTCAATCCAAACAGCCGGTTTTGTTTCGCCAGATTTGCTAATTTTTATTATTTTCATGTCTCGACCTTCGTGGGAAGTACCAATGGATTGGGTGGAGACGGTGGTGTTGTGCAGTGCTGCTTGATCATCCAGAAATTGATGAATCTACAAAAATATGAGTGCAGAAACAGTTCAGAACATTCCTGAATGAAAAATAACCATTATAATTAATTAATAATTAAGCCATACATCCACCAATGGGTAATACCGATCCCACGTCAGGCTTCCATTTATAATGCCACCTTGATTCACCTTATGGGAATCGATTACGCTAAAAAGCATAAAAAACACCACCAGTCATAAACCATTAATGTCCCCATCATTTCTCCTTTTTTAAAAAATAAAGTTTTCCCACCTTTGCACATTTTCAAATACGGTGGTTACTTTGTATCCCGCTTTCTCCAAGGCGGCCGGGAGATGTATTAAATGTGGGGCCAGCAGCAGATCTGCATAATCTCGATGTCTCCCCAGGAAGATAACCTGTGATAAGAATAACCAGTGACCATCAAAAATTATCCCCCGCAATTATCCCCCGTAACTCAAGTAAGGTTCGTAGTAACACGTGGCTTTTTACCCCAATATTTGTCAAGGACCTCACTTCCTTCCACTGATCTTCCCCTTGGGGGAAAAGTCGGATTTGTTGGTAACCCGTGTAATTTATCTTTTCTCCAGTGCCGTAGTGAGAAAGGGAGGCAATAATAGTAAGTGTCGTGATAAAACTAAGAAGGCCCTTCATAGTGCAATTTTCTAATAAAATTTACAAAATTAAAACAGAAGATAAGTCGCTCACACAGCGTACTAGTCAATAAGTCTGCCAGGTTGTTATGCCGTACTTTCATCCTTGCATTCCTTTTATTAAACACAAATTTCCCCTTATAAAAGTGTAATGTACTCTCGAGTATCAAATTTATGACGGGTCAGCCATAGAAAATGTAGTCGTTCCAATTTACACTGCGATGTTTATAATCCTCCGTAAAACATCGTTTATTTGTTCAACCTAATTCGTTATCGATACCAGAAAAAATGATAAGCTACCGAAAATAAAAGAATGTAGGGGCGATGGGCGATGCAGTTTGGAATTTCCAACGCCGTAATGATGATGGTGATATGTTGGTTTTAGAAAATTAGGACAAAAAAGGGTGATAATAATAATAACTTTACCCCAATGTGATTTCGTATGAATTTTTTGCCCTGCCTCATCAATGGCGTATATAAGCTAATATTTTAAGCCCCTGTGAATTGCATTATGGACAATAACGCTGATTGCAAAATAAAGCATCAATAAAGTTGATACACACACTGGCGTAATCAGTTAAGTTTTAAGTTTAGTAACGTTGAAACCTGTTTGGCAGCAATTGGGCGAAATGATGGGGCTCAGGAAATGTGTCAAAATATGGGAACAGCAACAACGTTGGGAGCGGCGACCGGTGCCGG
>JAHZNE010000357.1:0-11676 GCA_027744055.1 Callyntrura sp. NNG-2020 | reverse complement strand
GCAAAAAATGCGATGTGCTTTTACGTCTAGTCTTTCACTACGACTATATAAACTGCTTGACAAGGAGAAATGAGCGAAATTTAATTGGGCATCAGAATTGTAGCTTAAAGTAAAAGACAGCTTTTATCGTCATTATTGTCAAAACATAATTGATTATATTGTATCATAATTGTCTGGCATAGAATTATAGTGGTTTTATAAGCGCCATCTTTCGAATGCGTAATTGCAAATTGCAGGTTTGTGGACCGCTTGATTGGGCTGAAAAGCCAACGTATAAATTACTTTTCAAGTGAGTTATGCACTTAATGGATTTATGGTGTGCTACGTATGAGTAAAGAAGTATTTATTTACCATAAAATGGATGTCTAAAACTACGTCGAAGGGAAATATATTTTTTCCTTTAAATTTTAAAATTGAGCATTGTAATTGAAAATATTTGACTAATGCATATACAATATGACCGTATGACCAATTGTTCTTTTTGTACATGCAAGCATACAAAACACTTATGCCGCAGGAATTTACTTAAAATTAGTGAAGCGTTATTACACTATTCATATCCTTTAATATTTTTCTGAAATATCGACAAGACAACTTAGAGTAAACGCCCCAAATCACACTAAATTTTTGTAAGTTCGTTGAAATGTAATACCTTTTCAAGTTTGTTAGTTTGCCGATATCAGGCCTTTGCTAAAACACTTATCTGTTAATTTCATTTGTAGAGACACATATCTTATTAACCTGAGACTTTAAATGCAGCAAAAAAGTGTGACGCAAATGTTTTACCAAAGTTGTGAATTAAAATTCTTCCAAAAACGTATCCTATTTACCATTATATCGCTGCGATAAGTTGTAATAATTTACTAATAAGTAAGATTCCGGGTATTGTATGTATAGCTAACAATACATTGTAACAAAGTCGGATATTATAACCACGGAAATCAGAAGCTATTTCCGTTTGCGTTGTAATACATCCATGTATGCATATGCCTCTATTCACCTTCCCCTGCATCCCAATTTTAGCATCTACTTGATGTTAACACTCGGATAAGGAACACAAAGTATTTCTAAATACCAAAGTTTGCCTACAATATATATGTGCAAATTAAAAATATATTGCGCCCATTTATTTGTAAAAAAAAAGAAATTATGGCAATAAATTTAATGATTTTAACCAGTACCAGCGAATTGACTAGTATTGCTTCTCTATTTTCCCTTTAAATAATAAATAATCTAATAAATTACATTGCAAGTATAACTTTAAAGTTTTATTACGCATTGAGACCATAAAGGAGCAAAATCCCAATATGGAGAAGCAAATGTAAAAGTTATATTCTCTCATTGCATGAATAGAAGCTATTGCGGATATTTGTCGTATCGCTTGCCATAGACATTTGCAAAATCTAATTTATCCATATTTTACGTGTCTTTTTACCGCAAAACATGCCAAATGTTCTTTATGTAATTACAACGTACTTGCCATAAACTAAATTTAGAACCAAATCCACTTTTTTTTACTTCCTTCTGAAAATTACAGTTTGTCCGAATTTTATAAAATTCATATTTTCCAAAATGAATTATTAGATTGCTTCTATATTTAAGAAATGGCAACTTAAAGTCGTCAGGAATTCTTGAAAGCACTTGTTTTTTTCTATTTTTACTTTAGAAACAACAACACGTTTATTGTGTTGTCTACAATAAAACGGCACAAGCTTATCTTGGTTCCTCTTGCAAAAATACCCATGCCGTAGTAAAACGAAATTGTTCGTTGTGCCCGAATCTGTTTCCGCATATACGGCGATTGGAAATTGATACCGGCGTTCCTTCTCCACCTATTCAATATGCTTTTACTCTGCTCGTACAGTGCGACCAGGGCCAGAATAAATTGACGCATGAAAACATACGTGAACAAATCATAAAAGAAGATGGTGATGTACATGTCATATTGAAGATCTTTCCAACAGGAAACCAACACCCAGTTATAGGTAACGATACTGAGGACATTGACCACCATTGAAATTGAGGTTATATCTGTCAAGCAGCCCATCCCAATTTGATGCACGCAATGTATTCCTTTGAAATGTCGCAGAGTTGCAAGTTTTAAAGGGA
Organism: Callyntrura sp. NNG-2020; assembly: GCA_027744055.1. Classification (NCBI taxonomy): domain Eukaryota; kingdom Metazoa; phylum Arthropoda; class Collembola; order Entomobryomorpha; family Paronellidae; genus Callyntrura; species Callyntrura sp. NNG-2020. Next base: position 9,567 of record JAHZNE010000357.1, on the reverse strand, counting down.
GGGTTTGAATGTATTTCAGGTATTTACTGTACAAACGAACGACAATAATTATCCAGTTCGTCGTGGAAATAAATATTCGGGCCAGTTCCATTGAGTACCACTGCAACGATACAAATCTTCCAACGAAAAGTAAAAACCAGGTGATTCCATTATTTTCAGAATTGTCAAAGTAATGTTGAACCAACAAAATTATTGGGTCTAGTCCATTAGATATATAAAAATAAGGGCTCGTTATAGCATCCACAATGAAAAACGCGTTAAAGGTGAAAAGAATTAGTCCAACGTTGTCGTAATGTCTTCCTCGTATACATTTACAGAATTCTGTGATTTTCCTTCTCCGAATAATTGAAAAACATTGCCCCTCACCGTTCCTGTGGTCGACGGGATTTTGGTGTTCTCATTGGCTTGTATTAAAGTGTTGAAATACTGGTAGCATGAAACTTTGGAATCTTTAGCAATGATTCCATAAATGAAGAGCAGAGCAATACTTACAACATGCACCATCACATTTATCACAATAACGTATTGAGGTAAATTAGCGTTTTGTTCCAACGGTAGAACAATACTTATGATGGAAATTATGTAAAAGAGTAAAATTGTAGCGACGCAGAGTATGAAAGGTAATAGTTTTCTGTAATTTGAGAGAACCTGTATTAGTTGGCTCTGCGGATCCATCAGCAGCGGCGTTGGATAACGAAGAAGGATCCGGAATACTCTATTTGTGGCTTTAATAACCTTCCAACTAAGCACAGAGACCATCTTGATATTTTACATGGGAACGTTTATAGTACCATGTGATGATTATCAAACTATATTTTATTACTTAAAATTTTAAGAGTGGATCTTACAAGAATTGGAAGTGTTATGTAAATCTTTGTTCTACGTGAATCGCTAAAAAGATTAATTGCTTTTTAGATTTTTAAGGGAAGACCGTTGTAGGTAGTCTTTGGAGAAGTACCAAGACAGCGTTTTTTAGTTTTTTACTAGCTGTGATATGAATTCACACGTTTCTTAAAAAATTATCATTACAAATTTTGTAATATTATTAAAATTAAAAATATGGTGTTGTCCAAAAGTCAAATTTCTACAGCTTGTCTGAATATCGTTGAATCATCAAGATTTTCGTTTTAAAGGACAATACTCTGTTTTTCGTTGTCGAAACTACGTTTAACATTTGAAGTCAACCGTTTTTCAGCATACATATTCCTTTTCAATTATAGATGGACAAATGACGGCGACGTACATGGAAAGTTATTTTAAAATGTTATACGATAATGACATGTTTAAATACCATTATCTAGCATTAAGTCAAGATATCGGTTTAAAGTTACCTGGGATGGAACTCACCAAACTATCCAAACCATTTTTTTCAATAATCATTCCTCATTTCAAAATGGCCATGCATTTTTCCCATTTACAATTTTTCAATCACTTATAAATAGTCGTTAAGGGCAACATATACAGCAAAAATATGAAAGATACGATAATGAGGATATTAAGATGGGTGGTGAGATCAATCCCTACAGCTATTTATTATTTACCGAGCATTAGTGTTTTATGTGAGTATTTGTATTATGTGATTTTGATATATACATGAGCTGAAACTTCTGTCATTGCAGAAGATATTGAAGAAAATTTTTTGTAGTTAGTTTGAGTTGGAAAATAATTTAGATGAACTAAACACTAAATAGTTAATATAATTTGATCATTTTATGTGATTTCTAAATGGACAAAATATTTTTCCATGAATTCACATGCATTAAAAATAATATGGTTTCCATTTGAACTAATTGTAATGGCAAATTAGGGTTCATAGTTTAGTTTTAATTCTAGCAGCAGTTGCTTTAAATGTACCAATACTATGACAAACATTACCAGCTTAATTACGAGAAATTATTTTGCAGTTAAAATTAAAATTCAAATGCAACAAATTATTGGAACGATAAATGTAATTGTGACTTAATGGAAAGCGAAGCATTTTTTTCATCTAAACACAAATTATCTAAATTTGGCAACATAATTACATTTAAATCTTCCTCCAATTCAGGTAAGACATCCAATTAATTCAGATGTATTAAAACCTTTACCATCATCCCTATGAAGTTTTCAAACAATTATTAGCAATTCATATAAACGCCGGTTGCTCTGTTCGTATTTTATTTAATGTGTTTTTGATTATATTGATTTGTTTTTGAATGGTAAGGGAAAATGTACTTTCAGAATTTGCCTTTCATTCCTGTTGTTTAACTTTCATACAATTGAACTATATTTTGTTATAATTAAAAAGGACAAAAAGCAATTTGAAGTCTACTTTATTATAGAGATTTTACATATTTGACATTTCATTTTTTATTTGGACTTATCGGCTAATTTCATCTTACATCAACATATTTCATTATTTATTTGCAATCTGAAACTAATTTAGTTAAGTCGAATTACAACATATTAAATATTTTGGATCAGAAGCAGCATGACACGTATGATCAGAACTAGACGAGATCTAATATCAATATGCCAAATTTGATGGATAGATATGTATGCATCCTTCACGGAATACACTGCAATTGCGGTATTAAAAAATCGTATTGAGCTGTTAGAAAGCTAATGTTAAAATAAATACCATTCTAACGTCACCGCTCTACAAACGCCAACACCATGGTATTACAAACGAAACCTGCGACTAAAAGCCTGTATTCGTAATTTTCTTGTCAAACATTTCATCAAATTTCTACAGCGACCAATACATTTCAAGGAGAATAATTTGTAAGTCACCAGCCAGCAAAATAAATGAATGAATGAAATCTTCCGTTAACAGATGAAAATCTTTTTGTCTCTTTAAGTATTTATTTTAATACATAGAAATTATTCATTTTTTATCATAAACATATTCAATGCAACGTTCGGAATCCGAAATTGATATGCTATTTGACGGACTACATATTGTAAATTAGGTACGAATATATATAAAATGAAGGGCTTTGATATGGTTAAAACAAAATTATCAATTGCATCATATGTATCATTTTGTTAGAACAGCATATTTTAGTTAACTGTAGTTGCGTGTGTGCAGCTATAATGTAATCATTAACTGTCTAAGTACATAATTGTATTTTTATAAGCTCAGACTTCAATAACCACTTATTTAAATGCCAGTAAAGATTAAAAATATTGAAATATAAAATGTTCGTGATGCTTCTGAAATTTTTCATAATAAAATGCGCACAGTAAGGTTCCATCCACAATTGGTCCTTTTGCTGACTGTAAAAGTCGCCCACATGCATGGAACGTAAGTATTTAGAAAAAAAACAAACATTTTCAAATATGAACGCGGATAATTTGAATATAGAAATACGCCGTAGATGAAGTTGATAAAGACGTAACATTACTGGACTAGAAAATATACCGGTTGGTTATTCAATACTAATAAATTAATTAGTTGTCTCCCGTAAATGCAGATGGGGGGGTTTCAAACAAAGCAGCTAGTACATTCTTCGTTTGCCTACGGTTACTTAGACCAGCATTGCTTCTATACGTAAGCCAACAAAAGCTACATTATATACCTTCCAAATATCGGTTACACGTCTGTATCAAATCAACATGACTAAACAAAAAAATACAAAACCGAAATAAACGGTTGAACCACCCAGTGGGACAGCATATCTAACTAGCCTTACTTAAAAATTAAGCATTACAATGTGTATGCTGTTTGTGATAAGTACTACCTAATATTACGTTATATTGCCTTGCGAAAATAATCTGAATCATCTATTTTATCTAGTCTTATCACTGAAACTTTCACATGATTATATTTGCATCATACATTATGTGAGTACCAATCCTGAAATAGGGAACATATGTGTAATAGTATTAAGAAGTACATGTATTACCATTTGAGTGCAAGAACCTTGTTAGAAAAACCTTATATTGCTACCGGTATCAACACAACAGATGAAGTCTATAATTTTACTTAAACCACTTTATAATTACTTAGATTTAACTGTGTTCCTGTCATTGTGCTTACATTATATCGTTTTTATTGAATTACCTATGCAATTGACTAATATATACATATTTACAGGTATTTTTTTATGAAAAACGCTACTCGATCTACATAATTTGCTACTGCATGTATATTGGACCACTTCTGCAATCGGAGAAAATGAAGGTGTACAATCTATGATGCTGTACAATAATAGAATTACAGATGTTCTTCACATGGAACAATAAAACTACTTCGTAAATTTGTTATTTATAACGGGCAATTCAAGAAGAGAGGAAAGCATGGCTACTTATTCAACAGTAACAAATTGACGGTTTGAGTGAATACAAACTCTTCCATTTTAAGGGGTGTCAACCGATCCAAGAAATTGGAGCTCCAAAGTAAATTTTCAATTCTGGACAGGATTTTAGCCATTTGCGGAACCATCTATTTCGTTTTAGCTGCAAGTTTCCATTTATCTTCCGCTGAACTTTCAAAGACGCGTTGTATACATCTGCCAGTATGCCAAATCCAAATATGGCGACAGAGAAACAAACAAAGCCGACCCAAGCGTACAATGCGTTATAACCGAGAGTTCCTCCCGTGTGCTTTCCAGAAACCACGGACACGGTGTTATAGAAAGACATGATTTGCATGATCATGTCGGCGGAAATAGCAATCCCAAAGTACATAGAATACAGTAGTCGATACTGATTCATCAAAATTTGCAATTCCCTGTAATTTAAAGCATACATTCTGGTTTTTTCCTCTGGTTTACCTTGCCACATTTGCCTGAAATTAAAATTGTAAAAATCAAGGTCTGAATGAGGATTACTTAATATTTATAAAGTAGCATTAGAAATTTGTAAAGACTGAAATCCGGAAGCACGATTTATCATATTGCGGAAACCCTGAGCCCAAAAACCCAATTGGTGAACTTTTGTAAGCCTTGAAATCACGAGCTTGAGACGAATTAGAAAAAACTTTATTTTTTAGAAGGAAAGAAATAAATGTGCCAACGTTACTCCTCCAACATTTTATTATTGAAATGTTGATGAACATTTGGCGAAAAAATTAAAAAAAAAAATAAATTCTAGTGAGATATTCAAAAAAATGTGTAGCATATAAAAATATTATGCATGACATTTTGCATTTAAATTGAATATTGCTGTTTTTCTTCCAATTATGCATTAGCTCGAAAAAAGCCAGTGAACTTTTTGATTTTTTTAAATACCCGCCAGATTAAAATGCCCGATTGCGTATCCAAGTTCGAAAACTCGCCCGATGTAAACTCGAGTTCGGGCGGCCTCGGGCTTTGGCCGGGTTCAATGAAACTCAACTGCATGGTGTGTCATGATAAAAATTAAATACAGATACATGAAATAGAAATGTAATAGTGCTTGTTTCCGCATACCTTCCATATTCTCGCAAGTAGGTTCGAAAACAATGGCCATATAAAAGGATCTCCAGAGCAACATGAAAACAGAAACCAGCCGTAGGTAAGCCCAAGCAGAGGTGGGAAAGCAATACTATACCCACTTTGGTCCCGATTTCCGCTGCGCTATTGGTTGGTTGACGAACTGTTCCAAGTCTGGTGTCGTCGCATTGTTCACTGAGGAAGTAGCCAACGCACATAGGAAAGCACGGATTTCGAATATGGTTCAGATGGTAAAGTATCGGAGTTACTATCCCAGTAAAGGAAAGCAGTCGCACCATATATTTTATCAATATAGTTGTTTTCTTCAGTATTGAAGGGTCTCTGTTTTTGGTCCCATGTTGATGTCGCTCTTCGTTCTCGATAAGACGATTGCAGAATTCCACACATGTTGGAAGATCTTGCAAGATGACCAAATGGGTGACCAGGTTTAATATTGTGGTTGTTAGGAACATGAGCATTTGTTGAATACCACGCACAATCAATTTGGATATAAGAAGAAGGTAGGAACGGAGACCGCAATTTTTACGCTAAAACATGTCGCCCATCACCACCTGCGGCATGACACTCCTGTCTATATTGCTTATCTCGATGCGACGAAGGCCTTTGATCGAGTTCACCACTGGACTTTACTTAAAAAATTAATAGAGAGGGGACTAGATAGATTGACAATAGGAGTTCTGTGGCATTGGTTCAGGTGTCAGCAATTCGTTGTTCGGTGGGGGGACATATTGTCTACACCCTTTCCAGTCAGAAATAGTGTCCGACAAGGAGGACTTTCTTAGTCCGTATCTTTTTGCTGTTTACGTGGATAACCTCAGCAAAGAATTAACTGCGAGTGGTTTGGGGTGTCGTATTGGAAATGTTGTCATAAACCACTTGTCCTATGCAGATGATTTCTGCCTAATGGCAACGAGCATTTCCGGTCTTAAAAAACTCCTACACATATGCGAAATCTATGCGCTGGAACATGGTATCATCTTTAACCCATCTAAAACTGTCTGTCAAGGATTTATGCAGAGAAGTTATGACTTAACTAGACCAAGACTGTTGTTCTGTGGTAAATCTATCACCTGGGAGGAAAATGTAAAGTACCTGGGCTATGAGATAAGCTGCTGGGACCGTGATTTTAGTGAACTGACAAGACGAAGAAGAGATATATATGTCAGGTCAAATATTATTGCCACTAGATTTAGAAGGTGCGATGTCAATGTAAAAAGGTATCTATTTAATACTTATCTCTCTAATATGTACTGCATGAGCCAATGGTGCCCGTCAAAAAAAGCTATAGTTGAAAAAGTGCAAACTGCGTACAATGATGCTTTTAGAAGTCTATTTAATTTATCCAGGAAGTGCAGTGTATCTGAAATGTTTGTAAAGCTAAATGTCGACACTTTTATAACATGTCGAAGAAAAGCAGCGTATTCATTACTGAAACGTGTATCTTATAGTGCTAATAATATAATTCATGCAGTGTATCACTCCAGAGCGTTTGCATGTTCGTCTATCGTCAAGGAATGGAGAGCATTATTGTTGACGAATGAAGATGACCCTTTTTATTTTTTACAATATTTTAAATTGACTACTTTTTTTTATCTTTTTTTTCTGACTTTGTACAATTAATTCTAATATGAACCCCTGTACTCGCGTTATGATAACTTAGTATACTACTGTTATGTAAAAAAGTACCCTGGAGTTTGCAATAAAGACAATTCATTCATTCATTCATTCTTTAGCAACATTGACTATGCCACAGTACGATATAGCTACAAGTGCAGCTATGCAAACAAAGCGCTTCTGAAACTGTAAGATTAATATGAACCCCTGTACTCGCATTATGATAACTTAGTATACTACTGTTATGTAAAAAAGTACCCTGGAGTTTGCAATAAAGACAATTCATTCATTCATTCATTCATAACGTGTGTGTGGTAACCAAAAGAGAAACGGATTTGCGAACGCGCACAAATTGAAGTACGACCAGAAGGAGATACAAGGCAAGAAGTTTGAGTTGGAAAGTGTAGATATGTTGTCTTGGTTTACTTTTCATTTCCAAGCAATTTAGATCCTTGTTCCATTTAAATGGCAACATACCACACCAGTCACAAAAACGTAGGTTAAGCGGAATTTCTTCCAGAAGACCGTAAACTCCGTACAGGATCATAATGGCTGGCAAGAGATCAAATTGAAATTTGTAAGGCTCTTGCTCCGGTTTGCTATCAAATGGTCAAAAGAAAAGTAGAGACGGAATCCCCAACTAAAATAGAGATATTATCTTTTACTGCAATATTTACCAGCAGTGTCAACGACGTAGGATTATTAACTTGAAGTGACCATGAATTTTTAATCCAGAATGGAGACCGTCCATTGAGATTTCGACGTAGCTGGATGTCGTTGCTTGTATTTTAGCATTCTGGTATTTTATACATAAATTATTAAACCCGCGTGACCGTATGATTGTTCCAAATAAAGAGTATATTGATTTATGGGATAAGAAGAAAGGCCTGTTTTACTGTAGTTCAACCACGGGAGGTACCGCTAGTGATTCAGCCGCGAGCATGACTTACTCGATTAACTTTTAACGTCTTTAGATGTAATTAGAGTATCCCCAACAGCAAGTTTTCCTATCTCTTATCTTGTCGCCCGTCGCCAGGAATAAATGAGGTTTTTCTACTTTTTCCACTATCCATAATTCACACACACAAGGCGGTTTGTGGTGCGCGTAGAATCTATACAGTTATTGAATATATTGCCTTTTAAATCCGGCCAAATTAGGAAAAGATGTTACGGTGTGTAAATATAAATACCTGAGGAGAAAACCGATTTAGTCGTTGAGAAAATATAATAAAATATCCTCTTGAAAAATATAATGCGATGAATATGAGATGATGATGAGTTGTGTGGCAGTGATAGATACGAAAATAACATGCTGATTTTTCTTTGGATCGTCAATGACAAAGCAGTTCAACGTAAAAGTGGGACGCCTCTGTGGTTCTCTGAGTCTGTGCTAATCTGGCGAACTCCAATGCCGTTTGAGGAAGTTACTTTTTTAGATCCACAAGGGTACTCTAATTTGGATCAACATTAAATGTCCTATTTATAACCTACGTAATTGGTTGAAAATGCGATCCTATATTTGTTGGCATTTGTTGGCAATTTGTTATGGAAAAAGCTCGGTCAACTGCACATAGTGTCAGTAAAATTAATCATACTCGAGAATTAGTGCCAGCTACCATCGCCTGTGTCATATTCCCGGGCATAGACAATCTTACCTGCCCATAAAATTTCCAAAGACGCTGGAAGCCACATTTCAAAATTTCGACTCGGAATTTGGAAACTTTCAAAAGTTTTTGCGGAATTTTCTGGTTTTCTCTACAAAATTTTGGAATAAATCTGCGCCCTTGAAATTTCTACGGGTTGGGGATCCCAGGACCCGCAAGATTTTGCATCCCGGAGTATTTCATATGTAAAAAATTATCTTGACCAGTTGTTTGTACGGAACAATTGATTAAAACGTGTGTAAGAGTGGGTGTGAAGATATAATGTCGCTTATTTGTCATTCCCACATTTAGAGGTCATCTACCATCTCCTCGTTTTTATAGGCAAATACGTTGTGATAGCACAACATTTATCTGGCGAATAAGCGCCAATAGAAAGCAAAGCAACCCGTTTTAAAATGGTGCACTCTAATAATATCGAAATAAATTTATTTATATATGGGTAAGCGCTTCTTTTTGACTGAAGCATATAAAGGGTTGGCACTATCTTAACCACGCTTTTGTTGGTGACATGTCAATTATAAAAAGTGGCATCCAGTGTTACATTTAACGTAAAATTACTGACAACTTACATATGACAAACTGACATATGACATTGACACATCATCAGTACCAACCATAAGCATTTATCATATAATAAGCTCAATGCTACTACATACATATTTCTATTTACAACAACTCTCAATACAAACCGTCAGAAATATGGAAATATAATCCAAAAAACTGCGTTACATTTTTATCGGTACATATCTGATGATATGAGGGGTCCACCCTTCGGCCCAGAGGGCCGAAGGGTTGACCCCTCATTATTTATTTACAATATTTTTATTGTACTTTCGAATATTTCACAAAAATGACATTAAAAAATATTTTTA